>CM025792.1:31793932-32106432 GCA_014635995.1 Sarcophaga peregrina | reverse complement strand
GGGTATCTTCAAACCACGACTTTTTACTTCGCACGCGACTTGCCTTCACACCGCGATTGATTAATTCACACGCAACTTCACGCAAGGCTATCTGAATTTTAACTGAAACGCCGTCTGCTTTTTGTTGCCAAACTAACAGTACATCGAACGTTCTTGAAGTAGAAGGTTCGTGTTCTCGTCTTCTTCAGAATACTATTGCGGCATCATTGTTGTTTCTGTACTTTGTTTTCATTTCTTGTTGTTGATTTCGCTTACTTGTCTATCCCTCATGCTTGTTGTTGGTGTATTTGGAATCGATGGATTTATTAGTGTATTGTGTACACATTGCCTCTTGTTGTATTCGCTTTCGTTTCGCTTGTATGTTCTGTCTCTTTTATACTCACGGTCTTTATTTTTGTAAATTTTGCTTATTGCTTTATTGTTAAACGATATTAGGTCGTTTCGCTTTGCGTAACAATATATTAATTATTTCTTTTTTTCAAACTATATAAAGTTGTAACTTATTTATTTGCTTAATTGGTCATTACAACTCTTCAGTCAGGATTACGTCCTAGTTTCTCTCAGTACTAACGTTGCATGTGTTAATTTTATCCAAAAGAGGGGACACACAACGACGGATTTTAGAAAAACTTTTCAAGTCGCCGTAGAAATATATTTTCGTATTTTGTTTTTTGGAGATGTCTGGCCTGGGGCTTGAACAGTTGCCACACGTCTTTAAAATTTTTTGGGAATAAACAAGGGAAATTAGCAGATTTTTCGTATAATTAATCCACTAACTTAGAGCTCTAACTCCAAAGTAACCAAGACTTCTTTAACTTCGGTAACAAAATGTGGTTGTCACAATTTATCTTTAATATTTGCTTTCAAAAACACTTTGACATAATCCTTGTTTATTTGCAATAGGCAAATTAAACTATATGACAATAAAAGAATAAGCCGTTTATCCCTGAGTGTCTGTTTCGACTATTATTATACATATTTATTATATATTTATACATTATCATTTACGACAAGCTACATACATGTATATTGTATCGTATTTCCCCCTATGTTCTTCATAAAACATAGTTCTATTCATTCCAATTCTAAAGTATTAAAACTTATATTTAAAGAATTGATTTATTATTTCTTGTAATGGCCTGTGTGGCAAAATAAATAAAAAATTTTTAATGAGTCTGTTTGATGTTGTGCTGGTTCCTTTTAATTTTTGTTTTTGTTGAAATAAAACACGATATTGTTTTTGTAATGTTAATATTTGAGTCTAAAGGTGGGATCACAATGCACCAATTTTATACAATTTTTGTTGTGCTGAATAGGAGCCCAATAAAGAAATTGTGCCAATCAAATTGTCTGCAGTGAGATGATTGCTTTATCGTACATAAATTTGATTGTCGTAAATTGACGCAAAACGGCTTAGTGGCAATAATTGCCGCTTTGCAGTAACACGATTGTTCTAGTATATGGTAACTATCAGAAACAGGTGTTGTGCTAGATTTGTTTTGTTTATAAAAATGTAGAAAATTTTAATTCATTCGGTAAAAAATGAGTTTATTGAAAAAAAAAAGAAAATTGCGTCGGCTTTAGTTATTGTGTGTGTACTTGAAGACGAAAAAAATGAAAGAAATTTTAAAAGAAGTATATGGCTCAGAGAGTGGCTCACAAAAAGAAGAACTGATGGCGCATATCAAAAGACATTAATGGAGTACGTAGAAAATACTCCAAGCTCTTACATAAGTAATGAAGCAAAGGCTATACGTGAAGAACTAGAACAATATTTTATGTCAGCAACTGATGAATTGCCCTGGCAATATAAACATATAATTTTTTTAATTTTAAATAAATCTATATTTATTTCAAACAATCAATATCACTTCAATATAATTAAAAAAAAAACAAAAAACAAAAAGAAAAAAAACACTTGAGTATTAAAAATTAATAAACTAACGTAAAAAATTATATCCTAAACAGTTTCAATTCAAATTCAGGTTTCATCTTCAGCTTCCAAAGCTGCTTCCATTGCGGTTTTAACAAGTTGGAAGTGCAATTTGTAGGCAGCCTTTTTCCTTTTCTTGGCAATTTCCCGCATTTATGATGCCAAATACATCCCTAATGCATGCCAATTGTGTTCTTGCGCCTCTAAACACTTAACTGCCCACTGCAACATGTCAGCTTTGTTTATATTTCCGTCTCAGGTAGGTAAACATTATGCGACATACTGCAGCCTGGCTGAGTTTCTTCTGCATCTAACGTTGACACTGAGGAAGAGCTTTTTGATGCGTTGTGTAGATTATAAAAGTGCATTGCAGTCCAATGCGGCCAATGTGGCTGAATGTTTTCAGCACCCTGTCCAGACTTTGCTATATTTTTCTTTTTGACATTTTGAAATACCGTTTTCACATTGGCCCATTTGGCCTTGCAGTCCTCCACCGTATGCCCAGGACAATTGCCTTTAAAATCGCACCATGCCTGCTCCCATTTGTTTCGATATTTATAGTCTGGGATAGAGTATTCCCAAACACAAGGGTGTTCCTCTACAGCTTATATTAAACCATTAATGCTACTGTAGGTCCAAGATGAAGTTGAACTTGTTTTTTTTTTTTTGGCACAGGAGCTTGTGGTACCTGAGATAGGGTGCAGCCATCCAGGACATCAAATTCTGTGCAGTCATCCAACTCCATAATAAATCTCCAAGTAAATTATAATTGCAATACATATATACAAGAATAAAAACTTATTTTACTTACGAAAATAAATGCAGCTACAAAAAGATATTTGAATAAGAAATATTATCGGCGCGTATTGTCGACTTTAATTGCCGCACTAGAACACAATAAATATTGGTGTATTTTTAACGTTTTTATTTGTGCATGATTGCCTATCTAGCGTTCACATGATTGTCGCACCAGTGTTGCATTTGATTGGGCAAAATAAGAACAATATTGTTGTGATTTGACATATGAGCCAATAAGTTGTGAAATCATACGATTGACGTATAAAATATACCAATAATTGGTGTATTGCGTCAATCGTGTGGTCCCACCTTAAGTTTTTCAGTTGTGCCTTCAATTTAATTCCACGTTTTCATCAAATTTTAATATTAATATTTAAAAGAGAGATATTAAATTTGTGTTTTTCATATTTAAAAAATCTATTTGTTTTCTGCTTTCATGTTATTTATTCACTTTGGTTTCCATATAAATTTCTATTTTTTCAGGATCAGATATTTTATTTATTCTGCTATTATTCACTTTTGTATTAAAATTGTGTGTTATAACGTAATCTATTACAGTTTTTAAGTTTCGTATAATTCTTCTGTAATCGGTGAAAACTTGTACAAGCCCATTGTCGCTTATGATCTGTTGTAATTTTTGTTTATAAATACTTTACTTCGACCAACCGGCAATAATTATGTCTATGTTTTTATCACAGATCTCTTCAATTATTTGTTCATAAACTTCATAAAATTCTGAGTCTTGACTACTAGATGATCGATACATATCTGCAATTATCATTGATGTATTTCTTATCCTAATATTTTATGCACTAATCCAGATCTCTTCAATTATTTGTTCATAAACTTCATAAAATTCTGAGTCTTGACTACTAGATGATCGATACATATCTGCAATTATCATTGATGTATTTCTTATCCTAATATTTTATGCACTAATCCAGATCTCTTCAATTATTTGTTCATAAACTTCATAAAATTCTGAGTCTTTTCTACTAGATGATCGATACATATATGCAATTATCATTGATGTATTTCTTATCCTAATATTTTATGCACTAATCCATATTATATCCACTTTCCAATTTTTATTAAAATATACAATTATTCTACCCGTTCTTGATGAGTTGGATAATGTAACATATGCATAGTAACCCTCTAGTTGTAACACAGATTCATCTACCCTATGTGTATTTCAGACAGTTTAACGAAATCCGGCTTGTCTGTATCCGCAATTACTTTAACCTGGTTAAATTGTTAAGCAATCCTTGTAAATTTGTCTATAATCCTTGTATGTTCTTTCGTTGTTAATCTATTAGTCCCATAGTTCTCTTCTTTAACTGTAACTTATTTTGATACACTGGACACGATTTACTTGTTGTAGCATGATTCTTATCAATACCTAAATTTAGCTTATTGTTCGAATTTATACAGTGAATGCATTTATTCACATATTCATTAACAGAGCCTTTTTTGCATGATTTTCATTACATTTTAGGCACACTTCATTATTTTTACAATCCTTAAATCCTCTGCATTTCAAACAGGGTAGTATTTCAGTAACATCGAAATCTCGGCATTTTTCTCAGACGATATTTATTTTCTGCTTCGCTAAGATTTTCGGATATGTTTGGTCTTCAATCAAAAACTTTGCTCTATATATTTTCCTGTTGTACCTTTTAATTTCAAATATTTTTATTAGTTCGATTTCACTATTTTCAAAAAATTGATTTTGTTTTTTAATTTTTTCTACTATTTCCCTATCCTCGTATTTAAAGTTCATATCTGTTACTACAATTGATTTTCTAACTCTATTAAGAACCTTTACTACATAGCTTTCGCTCATTTTATTTTCTATTGCCGATTTTATTTTTTCTCTTTCGCTTATGCTACCGTAACGGAATGTAACTGCAACAGTAAGCTCATCGTTTTTGTTATGTATAAAGCACTACGATTGGTTATAGAAATGTAATGTAACGTAACCGAAACGTAAGAATCTGTAAAAAATAGAATTTTCTTACATTTTTACGTGACATCTGTTTAGCAGTGTTAACAAAAGGTCAATATTAAAAACCACCAAAACTGAAAATTGAAGTTATAAAGAGAATATACATTTTTACGTATGTTATGTTTTCATTAAATAAAACTTCACATATTTTAAAAACCCAAATTATAATTTATTTCATTATTAATATTGTTACGTTTTTACCTTTTTAAAAACGTTTAAATATGAGTTCGTTGATTGCAAAATAAGTAAAAATAAATATGCGTTTTATTTCAATGAAACTCTCTTTATTATTCACACTACTTTTATGTCTCACTGTTCAAAATTATAGAAAGTACACAACAATAACTATAACAATAAGGACTCAATTGATACTCTTCACTCCTTATAACCTTTTTATAAGCAACAGCACTTGGTCGTTATTCTCTGCTCACAACGGATATCTTCGAACCATGATTTTTACTTCATACGCAACTGCACGCAAGGCTGACTGAATTCACTCTGACTGGTTGCCTGTCTTGTCTTGCCCTTTTATATGCGAACGCCTTCAGTCGAATATTCCGATTCCTAAGTCAAGTGACATTTATTTTAAAACACCCTACTTAGAAAACGGTAGAATAGACATGGCAGACGTTTCCTTAGAACAGAAACGTCCGGTTATACTTTCAAGAAAAAGTTATATCATTAAACTTATCTTCACTATCATGAAAAATATCATCATATGAATAATGAAACAGTTGTCAATAAATTAAGACAAAAATATTCCATTTCAAGATTGCGACATATAATTCATTAATTCGATGTTGCCAAATTGCAAAATTAATAAAGCTGTTCCCCAGGTCCCACATACATACATACATACATAATTGGCCATTACAACCCTTCAGTCAGGATTACGACCTAGCTTCTCACACCACTCATGTCGTGTGCGTTAATTTTATACATGAGTGGCGGGACCTACAGTTTAAAGTCGACTCCGAACGACAGATTTTTGAGAAGCTTTTCATGGCAATTTTTACTCTCAGAGTCTTTGCCAGAAATCTGCTGAGAGGAAGTCGCCGAAGAAATATTTTTTCGTTTTGATGTCTGACCTGGGATTCGAACCCGGGCCTTTTGTCTAATAAGCCAACACACTACCCACTAGACCACGGCGACTTCAAGGTCCCACCCCCAGGTCCCACAGATGGCCAAATTACCAAGTGCGCGCCTAGCATCGTACACCGCACCATTTCCTTATACCGGACTAGACTTTTTTGGGTCTATGCTTGTGACAGTTAATCGCCACAAGGAAAAACGATATGGTTGCCTTTTTACGTGCATGACTATACGAGCAGTGCACCTTGAGGTCGCACACTCCTTAACGACAAGTTCCTGTGTTTTGGCTATTCACAATTTTATGGTGCGAAGAGGAATTCCCCTTGAATTTTACAGTAACAATGGCAGCAATTTAGTTGGTGCTGAAAGGGAATTACGAGAAGCCTTAGAGCATATAAATCAAAACGAACTGATTAAGGAATTTACTGCACCTAATACAAAATGGACTTTCAATCCTCCGGCTTCACCACATATGGGTGGCGCGTGGGAGTGTTTAGTACGCTCGGTGCAAACTATTTTATACAAAATTATACCAAGCAGGCACCCCAAGGCCACTAGCTTACATACCAATTGAAGATGATACCAAAGAAGTTTTGATTCCTAATGTTTTTTTTATTGGGGAGCACTAGTGGGCTAAAGCCGTTAACCACATGTAATGACAGTGGGACCGATTTAAGACAAAATTGGTTAATTTTACAACAATTTGCAAATATGTTTTGGAAAAGGTAGTTGACTGAATACTTACCGACGCTAACTTGTAAGTCAAAGTGGTTTGAACGGTCTAAGCCTCTAAATCAAGGGGATTTGGTTATCATTGTTGACCCTTCTCTTCCAAGAAATGTCTGGCTACAAGGTAGAGTACTAGAAACGAGATAGGCTACTGATGAACAAGCACGAAGTGCAAGGGTACTTACACAGCGTGGAATAATGGAGAGACCTGTATCCAAATTAGCAATTTTCGAAGTAGCTTCAGAAGGAAAGTCTGATTGCGAAGGAGCTTCTTACCACACTGCGGGGGGAATGCTAAAACTACTCCTAAAATCGCCATAGTTTATTTGGTGGTCTGGCCATGATAAATTTTTTTTTTCCAATGCCGAATACAAACATTTTTTAACGAAAATTAAGCTGTTGATAAATCTAGAAGTTTCTTCATTTTTTTATCATAAGAATTTCTATAACTTAAGGACGTCCTTGACTTAAGGTAAATGTTCAAAAATGGGTAAAAGAATTACCCTTCCAAAACCAAGCAACTAAAACCTCTGTTAATAATACACTTTCAGCAACAACCAATGTTGCGAATGGCTTCTTCACCTGAACTACTGCGCATGACATTTGTCACATTAGGGTAGTGCTCCGCGGGTTTAGCGGTAATATTTGTTGGTAACTCAGACAAATATGCGGCTTGGTTAAGCGTAGAGCCATTCGCAACATTGGTTGTTGCTGAAAGTGTATTATTAACAGAGGTTTTAGTTGCTTGGTTTTGGAAGGGTAATTCTTTTACCCATTTTTGAAGAGATTGGGACTTAATAGATGAAATGTCACAAAGGTCATCAGCTTCTTCTAGAAGTTGATATTTCTTATTAAGATACTCACGGTGTAGTTGAGCTTGCACTCTATTGAATTCTCTTTCTTCTTCGAGTCGTTGAAGTTGTAATTGGATATTACGCGACTGAAGAGAAGATTTATGACAGTCGACCTGCCTTTCAAAAAACCATGCTGGAAAGGAGATATTAAAGATCTCGTATTAAAAAAGAGGTAATCCTTCACTAGTTTCTCCATCAACTTGGGAATAGCACTGAGCTTGGCAATACCCCTGTAATTGGAAATATTAGATCTATTCCCCGACTTATGCAAAGGAATTATAAACGAACTCTTCCAAATAGATGGAAAATGACCAACCCTTAGAAGCCCATTGAATATAAAGGTCAAAGGACCACTTTCTTGACAACAGCACACTTTCTTAAAATACAGGCCGGAACCCCGTCAGGGCCCGGCAAGTATGTAAGTTTCAGTCCAGACAAAGACTCCAGAACAGACTCCTAATCAAATGAATATATGTTATTATATGAATTAGAGACACTTCGCACTAAATAAGGATACCCGCTACTCAGATCAGGGCCCGAGTTCAACTGCCTATAAGTAGACTGAAAGAAAGCAGCAAACATATTCGAAATATCAAGGTGTCTAGAGGATGATACGCCCCCGTAAATCATCTCAGTGGGAAACAAATATGATTTACGTTTAGCTCGAACGAAGTCATAAAACGACTTAGGATCACTAGCGAAGTTCGACCTGACTCTAATCATATGTTCCTCATAGCAGTAATGATTCATTCTACGATAATCCACACGCGCTCTAGAGTAAAGAACATAATAAATATCAGAACCTGATCTAACAAACTTTTTAAATAACTTTGATTTCCTATTCCTCAACCTTGACAGTCTAGCCGAATTCCATGGAGGACCAGAACGCTCCAAACGACTTTTTATCAATAGAACACACTCCTTAAAACATTTAAAAAATACATCATAAAAGCCAACCAAGATCCTGTCAAGTGAAAGAGAGTCATACGGTAGCGAAATAAGTACAGACGACAAATCAACAGAGGACAGTAGTGTATTCAAACGATCAAAGTCCGTACGATGGAAATGAAAATGCTTCTCATTACCAAATGAGCGATCAATTACAGGAGGTAAACAAAGATCAACTTCAATAGAAAGTAACAACGTAGGATGATAACTATCCTCAGGAATAGATATAGGATCAATGCGAAATAAAGAAGAAATACTTGGATCCTCCAAAAACGAAAGATCTAAAATTCTCCCCATTGAATTAAATACACCATTAACATGGAAAAGACCTAGATCGCACATAGCGGACAGAATTTCATCATAGAATGGAACTGAAGAACGTGGCACCAATGACCCAGACTCAGGTTAAAAATTCCAAGATATATGCGGAAGATTAAAATCACCAAGAACTACAATAATCCCCTCATGCCCCATTGAATCCATTACTTTAGAAATCAAATCGAAGTGAGCCCTATAGATATGAATGTCAGAACAAGTAATGTAAATAGACTTTCCACGATTATAGACCCAAACGCAAATAAACTCAATATCCTCCGAACAACACAAGTCAATCAATTCAGATGAGTATTTAGAACAAATGGAAATAAGAACACCACCACCATTCCTTAACTTCCTATTCCGTCTATAGATATTAAAATTACTAGACATAATCTCAGAATCAAAAATATCACAATTCATCCAAGTCTCAGTAAAAGCAATTACATCAAATTCAAAATCAAAACTACTATTATAAAGCGAAGAAAGTTTAGACCTGAGTCCACGAACATTTTGATAAGCAATTCCGAAATTAAAAGACGATTTCGAAGTTAGTTTTTTTGAGAAATAGAACCAGGCAAATTAACACCATTCCTACGATGACCCAACCTGAATACGAATTCACGTACCAATACACCCTGTGGCCAAAATGCAGGATCAACAATTTCACCAAACTTTTCATCGGCAACATATAAATTAAACAAACAAATACTTCTATCCAAAGATGGCCTCATCTTATAGCAACCAAACTCAAAAGGTTACCTAATCTTCGATTTAACAAAACATTTTATATCATCGACCGAAGTATCACATGAAAGACGAGACATAAAAATAGTCCTCTTAGGTTTAACTACAACCAGTTCCCTTGGAGCAGAAGTATTTAAATTAGCGAACACTACAGATGAATATGAAACAGAAGACGGTTTAGAAGATGCCTGAGAAGTGACATCAGCCAGAGGTAAAGGAGGTAGAGTAGACTTTGGACTCAGTTCAACTAAATTTGCAGACTTCTGCATAGAACTGCTAGCTGGGTTATCAGCAGTAGATGGACAACTGTCCACAATAAAAGAAACAGTGGACAAGGTACTGATCTTCGCAGACTCCCCTGGCACAGACACTTGCACCACATGCCCAGGAGCACCAGAAGAAGGAGGGCCAAGAAATTTCTCCGATTCTAGCAGCTCATTCAAAAGGCCATACTTTGAAAATAATCCCTGAAACCGACGAAATCTAGCAAAAAGAGATACAAATTCAGTTTGCATCTCAGTAAACTCACGAAAAGTTCCCATAAAAAATTTATAAAATTGGATATCCACCACCTTACATTTATCACAACACCAGCGAAGACCCAGGGAACTATCCACTAATTGGTCCATGGTGCGAGGAAGCAAGCCAACACACTTAATATGAAACAAATCATCACATAACCAGCAAGAAATCTGGCGTTCACTCTCTTTCTTTACAATGCATTTCGATGCCTTACAAGTATTCATTTTAATAATATAAATAATAAATAACCAAACAGTATAAATTATAAATAAGTAAAAGAATATATATATTAAATAAAAAAAGTATAAAGATTTCTCCAAAATGTAAAAACAAAAATAATAAAATAAGCAAGAATTACAAGTAAAACAGTAAACAAAATAAAAAGTAAAATAAATAAAAAGCAAAAAAAAAAAAATAAAGGAATACATATAGAAAGAGAATATATAAAGAAACAGTACCAAGATTACAAAAACAAAAATTATTAAAACAAGAAACAAGTTTTGTTTTTGTTTTGATTAAAATGAAACAATATTAGTATTTAACAAATAAAACTTACAATTTGAATTGAAATTTTAATGAAAAATAAAACAAAATATTAAAAACAACTTATAACACACTAAGTTAAAAATTTTAAACTGATAAATACCTACAAAATCGCAATAATAAAATACTAAAAAGAGCACTTCTAAAAAAATAAACACTTTCAAACAAGAGTTGCCAGACTTTTTGTTGACATTGAAAACCGATGTAATGATGATGGTGAAAGTATTCACAATTCTCTTCTCCACATCTTCCTTTTACATTCACTGCTATGTAAACACAGGCAGTATTTACATAATTTCTTTGTTCTCACCGCTTTCCATTTTTCTCCACGATCTAATGATTTAAATTTTGGACAGTCGCTTACAGTTTTACAATCACTGCCGCTACATACAATACACCTGCGGCTTGTTGCAGCTTGTTGTTATTAAAAGATTTAGGCTTATTCGTTGTGGGATCTATTGATATTGTACTGGCTGTTAATCCAATGTTAAATAGCCAATTGCCAAATTCAGACAAATTTGCCTTTTTGTTTTCTTTTGTGAGCTGAAGTTTTATAGTTGCCCACTGGATACATTCAATATTTGAGGAACTTCACCTGAACTACTGCGCATGACATTTGTCACATTAGGGTAGTGCTCCGCGGATTTAGCGGTAATATTTGTTGGTAACTCAGACAAATATGCGGCTTGGTTAAGCGTAGAGCCATTCGCAACATTGGTTGTTGCTGAAAGTGTATTATTAACAGAGGTTTTAGTTGCTTGGTTTTGGAAGGGTAATTCTTTTACCCATTTTTGAACAGATTGGGACTTAATAGATGAAATGACACAAAGGTCATCAGCTTCTTCTAGAAGTTGATATTTCTTAGTAAGATACTCACGGTGTAGTTGAGCTTGCACTCTATTTAATTCTCTTTGTTCTTCGAGTCGTTGAAGTTGTAATTGGATATTACGCGACTGAGACCGAACGGAGTGGCTACTAACGACGCTATTAGCAGGAGAGGCTGTATTACAATTCGTAATTTGAGTGATCGCTGAATTACCTTGCGGTCGATGGGGGCTTATTTGGCTGTCTTTGTTATCCTGTTGTTGACCCTTTGTAATATTGTCATTCATGATTACTTACTGCGAGATTGGCAATGATGGTGTGTGTGAAATTTGCAATGACGGTGCGCTTTAGATGAGTTATCCGCAAATGAAAAGAATTTTAAATTTGTTAGAAAGGCAATCAGCCAAGCCAGCAATTTCCCTGGATTTTAAATAAAACACAAGTACTTGAATTATTAAGCAAAAGTATTTATATTAAAATTCCTGTAATTAAATTCAAAATTTGTTATATAAAATAAAATTTTAATTCGTTAATAACATACTTTTTAGTGGGAAATTACTAGGGTTAAATTACAAGAAAATATTAACTAATTAAACTTGGATACTTCAGCCGTCCTTAAGTCAAGGACGTCCTTAAGTTATAGAAATTCTTATGATAAAAAAAATGAAGTAACTTCTAGATTTATCAACAGCTTAATTTTCGTTAAAAAAAAATGTTTGTATTCGGCATTGGAAAAAAAAAATTATCATGGCCAGACCACCAAATAAACTATGGCGATTTTAGGAGTAGTTTTAGCATTCCCCCCGCAGTGTGGTAAGAAGCTCCTTCGCAATCAGACTTTCCTTCTGAAGCTACTTCGAAAATTGCTAATTTGGATACAGGTCTCTCCATTATTCCACGCTGTGTAAGTACCCTTGCACTTCGTGCTTGTTCATCAGTAGCCTATCTCGTTTCTAGTACTCTACCTTGTAGCCAGACATTTCTTGGAAGAGAAGGGTCAACAATGATAACCAAATCCCCTTGATTTAGAGGCTTAGACCGTTCAAACCACTTTGACTTACAAGATCAAATAAGGCATATTGCTTATAAAGATTTTATCTTGGAGAACTTTGTGTATGTTACCAGTATTTATTAATTTCTTGAATGAAAAAGTTAAAATTCGGTAACTTTTTTTATTATTAATCGAACTCTTAGCAATTTCTCTTCACAATGAAACAAGTTCCGTGTGTAAAAGATAAGTAAAAAGAAAAATATAGCAAAATATATACTCATAACTTCTTGTTTCAGGAGTTTATGAACATAATTCTCAATTTGTTAAATACTAAGTTAGTGACAATCGATGAAAAGTGTCACCAAATACATTAGTTCCGTATTACGTTTCCCCAATACAACAGTTCATTTCAAAAATAATCTATTATTCTACAAAAATATCATCAATTTCTACCAAAATAGAAAATAAAAACAATTCACAAACATAAATAATCAGACAGGGACAGAAATACTTTTTGGTAATATTTGCTGTCCCTTTCACAAAATTTATGTAAACGTCAAACTTTCGTTTCCATTCTGTGGTGCTAAACGTCAACTGAATTAATTTTGTTCTCTGAGATCAACACAAAACAACAAACAAAGCAACAAACACACGATCATTATAATGGGCCGTGACCACGATCAAACTAAATGGATCAAATTTTGCATATGCGTTGGTAATTTTTGTTTGACTTAGCACAGCAACGCATCAAATTTAAGCCTTCAAATTTCATTTCTAAAGTCTCGTGAAGAAGGAAACATCGTATGGGTTTCATCGGAAAATATTCTTGTTTTTTTTTTTTGGAAATATGTATGTATAGGTTTTCTCAAAGAATATATGGTTTGGACCTTCCTTTGTTTTTGTTTTTTTGTGTCGAGTTTTTTAATATTTCAAATGACTGTTGCATAGCCACTGCCTCGGCGCAGGCAATAAAAGAAACAAAAAAGGAAACTATAATATTGCGTTTTCTTGCTACAAGCAATTCCTTTTTCTTTCTTTATTTTTAAAATATAATATAAAGGAAATTAAAACAAATTATTAATTGGACTTAATTTTTTCGATTTATATTTAAAATCGTTTTGTTAAACAGAACAAAGTTCATAAAACTAAAATAAATAACCAATATCATAAAATTCATAAATAAAAAAAAAAAAACTAAATAAAAAATATCTACTTTTTTAACTTTTTTGCTACACACTTTCAAAAACTCGTGAAACGAAGTGTGATATTACTCATATGAAATCTAGAGAAAAATCAAATTTGCTTCAAATTTCTACGGAGCAGATAACGAAAATCAAAATATTTTGATATTCTTCAAACTCTTCTCAGCCTGTACGTGTAAGGTCAGTTTTCTGTACGTGTGAGTACAGTTTTACAATACAATCACAAAAATGGCAATTTGATCCAATTAGTTTGATCGTGGCGGGCCTACTTTAGAAACCACACAAGTAGAAATTTCTTTGCTTATCACATGTGACAGGAAATTTCAAATATACGCATCGCTGGTTTAGAGCATTCAGATTTTGTTCACGTTTGAGAATATTCTGTGGAAAAATAAATTTGTTCACGTTTCTGAGACTTTCACGAGTGTTCATGTTTTCGCGAGTGCACTGTAGTTGTAAAATGAACCGTTATATACAATCAAAATAGAAAATTTCGTTAAGGAAAAAGTAAGATATCTAATTTTTTTCTATTATTTTTTCCACCACTATATACATTAGAGGTGTGCACAAGACATTCTACTAGCTTACCCTTCACCAAATGCAATACTGTAGTATATTCTTTTCTGTTGCTCTTGATTTTACGAGTGCACTGAAATGTGCACTCATTTATTCAGTGTGTACAACAGCACTCGTTTGTCTGTGAACTAACGGAACTATGCTTTGTGTTGTAAGAACATATTTTACTACTAAAACTACATTTTCAGTATTGCCATATGAATACCAGTAGAGTAAAAAAAGGTTTTTCCCCAGAAATAAAAAGTTTAACAAAGTTACTGGCAATGCTAGCGTCGACGAAGATGTTCGGTTGCCGAGAGCAAAACAAGAAATGCATGTTGTGACTCTATGAAGAGTACAATATTTTTGTTGCACTCTTCACACAACTCTCTTTCATACTGTTGTACAATGGTTTACGAGTGCAACTGTTTTTTTGTACCCTATTTTAGCTTCACACTTATTTATATTTGCTTATTTATACAGCTACAATCAATATTCGGTCTTGAGAAAAATGCAATAGTGTGCAATTTTATATGTCTTGTGCACACCTCTAATATACATATATACACATATACATATACACGTATTCCAGTATAACTTTTTAATTAAAAGTGTGAAATTTAGCACTCTTCTAAAAATTCGGTACTATCGATTGGGCCGACTATCGATAGTTTTGCAGCTCTATAAACTTGACCAGTAATAAATTTATTTTTAATAGAATAACTATTTTAGAATTTAAAACAATTTGTAAGACCATAATAGCCCATTTACACTACAGCGAAATCTAGTACTTATGAGATTTCGAGCCAAATCTAGTTGATTTTAACTAGATTTCCCATACAAAACAAAATCTACTTATTTAGTAGATTTCGGCAAAATCTACTCAAAATCTAGTAAAAATTGGAATGCAACTATGTGTTTCTTCCAAATAGTACTTAAAAATACAACGCTGCGCAGGAAAAAAATGACATTTCAATTCAAAATAAAAATAAATTAACCCTTATCCTGTATTAATGGGTCAAAATTGCCCGAACAGTTTTTATTCCTCATTTATTCTTTAAATACTCAACTTTTGTACAATTATAATTTTAGTGAATGCTATTACAATTTAAAATATAATCTTTGTAGGGCTTTTCACAAAGCGTATGTAAAAAACCTTACGCAAATGGTACTTTTGGGTCAAAATTGCTCAATGCAACATAATCAATTTTCGCATGTGTTATGAGCTTAGTAACAATTTTGTGTGTCTTGACAACTTCATAACTAGCAACAAACCAAAACAAAGTATGTAAAAGCGCAACATTACAAACTGCAACAAACCCAAAAAAGAGAATAAGTAGTGTAAATATATTATTCGTTGATGTGTTTTTGAAGTTATTACTTTTGTCCAAATCGTTCTAAAAGCACCAAATATGCAAATAAATGTACCGAATGTCAAAAATGTATTTGCAGAAAGCATTCTCAGATTAATGTTGTATGTAATGAATGTAAAAAAATAAAATTGTTATATTTTTGAAGTACAGGATAAGGGTTAAAAATAAACTAAATAAGGAACATCTTCCTCCCAGAATGACTCGTGACTAACCTACGGATTAATATTTTTATTATTACCTATATTGCATATGCTTACATCTAATAGCAATGCATTTGCAACATTTTTTGAATTCTATGTCCTATATTTTTCATTTTTATTTGGTATTAAACTAAATTTGGAAATACTATTCTTTTCTTTTAAATTTCAGTCAGCTGCTTTTGTTATTAAAATGAAATCTTGCTACTGTCAAATAAATCCAGTGTAAACGATCTAGATTTTGAGCAAGATTTGAAATCTAATCTACTAGATTTCGCTATAGTGTAAATGGGCTATAAACAAAAAACACGATTATAATAAGTAAATATCTGTATAATCTTAGATAACTGGCAATGTGGAAATATATTGTTGGTAACAGGGATGAAAAAGTTGGTACAATTGTACTTTTTTTAGCACTATTTAGGAAGTCAAAAACACCATAGCACCTCAATGACTTATTTAGCACTATTGAAAAATGTTCTCTACTTTATTACATCACTCAAATATTCTGTCTCATCAGTATATAATTTTTTTTTTTCGTTTCATTTGCATATTGCAACTCGTTGCTAACTTGACATATCAAGAGTTATAAAAGGAATATTATCCGTTGCACATTCATCTGCAAATGTTGAAAGGATATTTTTATACCAAAATTTAATGAAAATCAAACTGTCTCTAATCTAATCCAAACAAGGGATTTATTGAAGTCATTTAATTAGTGTTGCTACAATTTTGAAATAACAAATAGTTTGCTGGTACAAAATTTATGATAAATAGTGATTTAAAATTTAGATCTCATAAACTTTTTTATTCCTTTATAGCTAAGTATTATAATAAGTTGTTAAGTTTACCTATTATAAAGTGCTTTTCATAATTATAGCACCACCAGCATTTCAATAATAACAAACAATGAACTGTCTTCAGGTCATATTCTCTGATGAAAAAAAGTGGAACTTAGATAGACCAGAGGGCTATCGATACTACTTTCGTGACCTTAGAAATTCAGATTTTGGGGATATAGTCTACTGCTGGGGGGTTATTCCTTTAAGTGGTTGCCTCGAATTTCAGTTTCCATCTACGCGAATTTATAGTACAGAGTACATTACTGTTCTTGGCTGTAGTTTGCTCCTCTTCTTGAGAGAAAATAATGAAAAAATATATTTTACAACAGGACAATGCCAGAATTCATGTCAGCAGACAGAGGATGGAATGGTTCCGTAAACAATCTATTGAGGTTTTATCGTGGCCAGCTTACTCTCCTGAATATAATTGAAAACGTTTTCCCAAACGAATTCCCCATTCTTGGCCGAAGATTATATTCGAAATAACAGGCAATTTACCAGTGCTCAAAATTTGAGATTAAAAATGATCGAAGAGTGAGAATAGACGGTGAAATATTAAATAATCTTTATAAGAATATCAAAGACCGAATATTTACTTTAATAAAGGCGGTTGACTAAGTTTTAAGTATAAATATTTTTGGTAAATAAAGCTTCTTATTGAACAAAAATGAGACTGGTGCTATAATTTTGCAAAGACTAAAAATCTTAATTTTTATACTGAAGTCAAAATTGTGCTAACAATTTGAAAAATTTACTGTTATTTTTGTTCTTTTACATTAATAATACACACAATGAAATGAATTATCATTTATATTTTTATTAATTTATAATAAAAAAAAATTTAAAAAAGAAAAGAGTAAATTTAGTACAATCGATCTGAAAAAAGTACAATTTTTTGTGAACGTTAGTACAATTAGTTAATACCTATTTCCATCCCTGGTTGGGAATAATAAATTCATCATGGGATACGGGAGTTTTTCCAGATAATTGGAAAACTTCAATGATTACACCAATTGAGAAAATAGCAAGAACAAATAAATGTGAAGAATATCGTCCAATAAATACTTTAAAACTGTGTGAAAAATTTTAGAGTAAATTGTTAAACAACAGTTTGAAGAATACATGGAAAAAAATGAATTATTATCGAAATATCAATCGGGTTTTCAGAAGAACTTTTCATGTGAGACAACGGTAAACTATGTAATTAATAGATGGAAGAAAATTGAGGGGAATAAGAAGATAATAGCGATTTCTTGACTTTAAGAGAGCGTTTGAAATCCTTGATAGAAATATATTACTGTACAAGTAAATGGAATACAAGATAAGAAAATGAATTGGTTTAAATCATATCTATCAAATAGAAAACAAATGACAAAAGTGAATGATGCTACATCTAGTGCTATAAACAACGAGAATGGAGTACCTCGGGGATCAATTCTGGGGGCTCTATTGTTTATTATATATAAATGATCTACCCAATATAATAGAAAAGTGTGAAATAGTTTTATACACAGATGATACGCTAATAGTTAATGAATCTGAAAATGATGAACAACGACAATAGTAGATAAGTGGTTGAAAGTGAATAAATTAAATTAAATGAAAATAAAACAAATATATTCGAAATAAACATGATCAGTGAAACACCTTTTAAAATTAATAATAAAATAATTGAGAGAGAATATAAAATATATGGGACAAGAAATTGAATTTTAAAGATCATGTAAATAATAATATGTGAAAAAATCAGGGAAAAGATTTTTAAAAGAGATAAGAAAGCAAATATCTACAATCACTGCAATTAATATATATAACACGATCATTAAGCCACACTTTGAATTTGGTTCTACAATATTATATACATGCTGTACAGACATACAAATGGAAAGACTACAAAAGTTATAGAACAGGGCTATGAGGTCTATAATTAAATGCAACAGGTTTATTCCAATACAATTTGTGCTAGATACACTGAAATGACTCAACGTTAGGCAAAGACTCCAACTATGTACGTATACCTGTATTTACAAGATGAAAAGCCTTAATCCTTGTTGAAGCTAGTAAAATTACGTCGTAACTGAAATCGTGCTCAGTTTCATTTGTCAAGTACTTTTGACAGTTAATCTCAGTTTTTGGGCTTTTTTAGTTCAAGGTTAAACTCAAGTTTAAGATAATCTACAGTTACATTTAGGGCCATTATTACAACTTGCCGGTAAACTCGGGTTTAGTTAAAGGTACCTTTAGCTAAAGGGAACTGTAAATTTACCTTTAACTGATTTTCGTTATTACAATTACGTTTTTTTTTTTGTTGTATATGCTCATTTTGTTTAAATTTAAAATTGCCATGTCGAAAATATGGCAAGTTCAAACATAAAGTGACCTTTAAATTTTAAAGGCAGGATGATCTTCCTTTTAGGTTAGCGATCACTTCTATCTTATTGGGTACTCATGATAATGAAAAACAATTTATCTGCCCGTTAAAATCCTCCCTTTAGTTAACGGCAAGTTAACTAAATTTAATTAACTAATGGGGTTTTCTTTTCTACAAAGAAAATGACACCCTCTTACAAGGTGCATTGAAAAATTTTTGACCAACCCTGTTCTAATGTAATTTTTTACAAATATTAAAATAGGCTTTGCCACTTATAAAGAGTGTTGACTACGTTGAAATAAATTCAGTAATTCATCTCCATCAGATGACGAAGATGAATCTAATAACTGATTTAAACTCACACTCAAAAAATGCAAATTTAATTAAATTTATGGTGTTTTCTTTTCTACCAAGAAATGTGCATTTTATTAAGGCAAACTGCAATTTTGCGTTTGTTTCTTAAAAATGTTTCGCCCTCTAAAAGGGTGATATGTTTTATTCTAAATAATTCGCACTTGCCAATGGTGGAGGGCATTGCATTTTATGCCCTGTATAAATCGAAAGTGCTGATAATGCCCTGTAAAGCAGATGACTTTTGTTTATTTATAGGGCTACCAGACGATATTTAAAAAAGTCGCCTGGTATTGTTATCCAATTTGAAGTTAATTTTTTCATTGTTTTGTTATGTAATCTTAAGGAAACATTATAGTATTAAAGCTACATGGTCAGTAATATAAAAAATTGCTTTCAATGTAAGAACAGTGTTAAAATGTTTTATTTTTTGTTATAAAAAAAGCTCTCAAAAAATAAAGTTGAGAAATTTGCGATCTGGCAACACCTTTTTCATATTTACATTTATTATTGAAAACAAATCAAAAAATACAACAAATTTTTAGATATAAAACCTTTTTTATGAAAATAATATAAATAGTAAAGTAGTTTCATTCTCTCTTTATTTTTTAAAATAAGGTTTTTTGAAGTTTCATTTTCTCACAAACTATGTATGTAGCGTTGCCATATTTATAATTTTGTTGTATATTCCCAATAAATTATTTAAGAGAAATGTGTAATTTAGAATTTAAAATCCAAATTTTTAAAAAACCGGCATTAGGTTTATGTAAACTTCCCTCGGACAATAAATTTTTATATGTATAATTACCTTTGATTCCAATTTAAGCAGAAATACTTTAATATACAATTTTTTCAAAATATTTTTCAATTGAATTGAATTTATTATTTTCATAGAAAATATGGGAAATTTAAAATTTATATAATTTTATATTATAAATAAATCAGTTATTAGATTCATCTTCGTCATCTGATGAAGAAGAATTACTGAATTTATTACATACATAATCAACAGCCGCCCAGAGACCTGCGCCGAGCAAATTTGTCGGCGGCGGCGGCTAAAGTTGAAAAGGTTCGGCGGCGGCTTTAAGTCGGCTGTCAGCCGAAATATTGTAAAGTTTCGGCGGCTCTTTTATTTATCTAAATAATATGCATACAACATTTCCAACATTTATTTAAAGAACAAAAAAGACATGTAAATCCATGTATAAAACATTAGCCTCACATAATTGGTCATTACAACTTTTCAGTTAGAATTACGACCTAGTTTCACACACCACTTATGTGTGTCCATTAATTGTATATGAGTGTTGCGGCCTACAGTTTTAAAATTGACTCCAAATGATAGATTTTTGAGAATCTTTTCATGGCAATTTTATTTACTCTCAGAGGTTTTGCCAAAAATTGCAGTAAATTTACTAAATAATCATTGTTAGCAAATCGGTTATTAAAAATTAACGACTAAAGAAAAAGTTAGAACAAAAAGTAAAATTACCCACAAATTACACATGGAGCTAATTACAAATGCTACACGCAGAATCAAAAATTACACACAATATGTGTAATTACACACAAGGTGGCAACACTGGTATGTTGTGATCCGAAATGATATAAATAAAATGGCCCTGGTTGCTCCACTATGTTAAAGGGCCTTAGATCTCTGCAACACATTTGCACAAGCAGACGTGCGTTAGCAAATTTTTCGGAATCTGCATTTTTAGAACTTTCTGAAAATAAGGATTTTATTTTGGCATTCGAATTTTAAAATTTTTTCGATTTTATGTCAATACCATGAGCACGTAAATAGTTACAGAGGTTTGATGTCGACGCAGAAACTCCAAACCTGCAATTATTTCGCATTTTATAACACTTACAAAACAATTATCAGAAATAAATATTCAAAATTAGAGTTCCAATTATTGTTTTGGGAAATCAATACCATTAAAAACTGCAAGGTCGTCATCAGAATCAGATGAATTTATTTATGAATTATTGAAATTTGTAGATCATTGGTTCTCCATTTCAATTTTTGTCTTTTAAAAAATTTAACGTAAAGTTAAAAGTGTTACCAATTCACCAAAAACAAGAAAAGGTCTTCAAAATTTCCATATCAAAAAATTAAAAATTTTTCTATTAATCACAATTTTCTATTATCACAAAATGAACAAAAAAACATCAATAACGTATTTAAGTCTAGTAAAACAAAAATATAAATATCATATTTTATATATAATTAAAGTTTACTGTATACAATTTTAAAAACATATTTTCATATATTTTAATTTTCTTACATACATAAAACTGCGGCTGAATTTAAATTTTGTCGGCGGCTCGGCTTAGCCGTCTGTCAGCCGATCGGCGCAGGTCTCTGCAGCCGCCCTGGCAACCACAGGGCATACCCACAGGGTTGGTCAAAAAATTTTTTAATGCACCTTGTAAGAGGGTGACATTTTCTTTGTAGAAAAGAAAACACCATTAATGTGTTAAATTGGAGCCGTTATGCTATGCTCATCCATTTTGGATTATTTGACTTTACATATATGTGTGTAACGATCGCATTTTAGTATTATTCTCATCGCTCTATTTTGTAGTTTCTGCATCCTGGCTAATTGATTTGTGCCACTGCATGTCAATAAGATAGTGGAACCATATTCAAAGTGTGGTTTTATTATCGTGCTGTATATATTTATCGCTGGAGACTTGGCTATTTTGCCTGCTATTCTCTTTAAAAAACAAATTTTTTACCAACTTTCTTGCATAAGTAGTCTATTTGTTCATTGAAATTTAATTTTTTATCGATTATAAAACCAAGATATTTTATATATTCGACTTTTTCAATTACTGTGTCATTTATTTTAAATATTTCGTCTGAATGTAAGTTTATTTATATTGTTACGAAAGTGAAAATGGTGTTGTTAAAATAATAAACAAAAGCTCCAAAAACAACACAATATACTTGATCATGCATAAAATGATAAACAAAAGCTCCAAAAACAAAACAGCGCACTGTTCACGTGATCAATGAATGAGTAAAAAAATATACAACAAAAATAATGCGCTTGGTTACAAAATCGATGAATAAACAAGGATAAAGGGATAAAAGACGTAAATAACCAACAACAAAATGAAGGGAATAAAGAAGTAAGCAAGCAACAACAATGTGCAGTATAAAATAGCGGAGACACAAATAAACCAACAACAACTAATCTACCTGGACGAATGTAAACAAGAAACAACAAACATGAGAAGGGGTTGTTTACATTATTAGAATGTTCCCGAAGGCCGTCATCATCCTTCGAGGGCATTCATCACACTAATGATCCAGTGATATAAAAGGCAAGCCAAAGCGTGCAAGGAAGATTGAGAGTTCAGAGTTTGAGTTGAATCAGTCGTGTGTGCAGACGGAACGTTGTATTCGGAGTTTGAATTAAGCTAGTCGTGTATAACGATGTTACGTTGGTTGAAGTGATAAATCAATCGGTTGTGTGCAGACAAGTTGCGTCTGAAGGAAGTAGTTGTTAGTGTTGTGCTTACAAAAAAGTTGTGAGCAAAGAGTAACTAACAAGTGTTGTTGCTTACAAAAAGGTTGTAAGCGGAGAATTATAACGAACAAACACATATTGTGAAAATTAGCGTTGTATACGTGGAATAAACTGGAACAGTGGCTCAAAAGTTGTGCAGATAATAAAGAATTTATTAAAATTAAACACATATTTATTTTCACTTTATTTGTAATCTACGAACTCATATTTTTAACGTTTTTAAAAGGTAAAAACGTAACAATATTATTTTTGTTTTATTTTCATTTAGTTTGAGTTTATTTATTTTAAGCCATTCTTCACTTTTTTTCATATCATACTGGATATTTTCGCGACATTCTTCATCACTATATGCTATACTATATATCAGAGTGTTGTCAGCGTACAAAACAACTTTACATTTTTCTAAAATACTTGGCATGTCATTTATATAGATTACTAGCAGATTGTACCCGGCGTTGCGAGGGTTATAAAAATATAAATAAATATTTTTATTTACTGTTTATAGGTTTCGAAACCGGTTACTTAATAAATGCAATTTTTGAAATTATTCGGAAACCTGTTTAACAAATAACCCAGTTTTTTGAATACTCTAAGTCCTAAATTTAAATGCACTCAATTTGCCCGTTTTTTGCCCCTTTCCTCCATTTTGGACCCCTTTTGGTCCAACTTTATAAAAGGAAAACCTCCAATAGCTATTTGGGAAACTTAACCAAGCTAAATGTAGAAAAATGCCTTTAAAATAGATAAAATACACCATTTATGCATAAAGTACTAATTTTTGCCCATTTTTTCTCCCTTTCTCCCATTTTTTTCCCCTTTGGATAAAAATTTTGAAAAGATTTAAAGGCTATAACCTGCACCGACAAAAGCTCGATCTACATCCCAAATTTCTAAAAAAAACGGCCCAGGCGTGATTGGCTAACGAACAGACCAACAAATATTTGGGAAACTTAACCTAGCTAAATCGTAAAAAATTACCTATTACCATTTTTTCCCCATTTGTCCCATTTTTTCTCCCCTTTTGGTCAAAATTTTTAAAAGATTTATAGTCTATAACCTCCACGGACAAAGGCCCAATCTATATCCCAAATTTCAAGAAAATCGGTCCAGGCGTTCAGACGTGATTGGCTAACAAACAAAAAAACAGACTTACGGAAAGATTTATAATATATACTAGGATAAACAACAACGCTCCCAAAATGGGGCCTTGTGGCACTCCGAAGTTATTTATTATTTCAGCGGATTCACTGTCATTTTATTTTGTCGTTTTCTTCTTCTTTTCAGGTACGATTTAAACCAATCTAGCTCAATTCCTCTTATTCCATACATACATAGTTTATTCAACATTATTTCTCTATCAATCGTCTCAAAAGCTCGTTTGAAGTCAAGAAATATTGCTATAATACTCTTATCTTATATTTAGATAGTATGTTACGATTTTCTATATATTTTTCAAGCTGACCTTTTACTACTTTTTCAATTATCTTTTCGCAAGTTTTCAGAGATTTTATTGGTCTAAAATCCTCGCATTTTCTCGTTCCGGGCATTTTGTCAATTGGGGTTACGGTTGATTTTTTCCAACTATCAGGAAAAATACCTGTATCTAAAGAAGTGCTTATTACTTTTACCATAATATTTCCAGTTACATTCCAGTTGTCAAGTATAATTTTATTTGATACACGTTCATGGTCAGATTTGTTATTCATACACTTCACGATGCTCTCCAGTTCAATAATATCCAACTTTCGGAATTTAAAAATATCATTCACTCTATATTCTATTCGGTTAATATATTGCACGCTAACTATTAATTGCCTTATACTACTAATGCTATCGATAAAGAATGCATTGAACTTATTTACTATATCACATATATCGTTATGCTCAATTTGGTCGAATATCACAGATTTGGCTGAGTTTTGCCTGTTATTAAGTACTAGGTTTTTGATGTGTGTCCACATTTGCTTTTGGTTACTTGCGTTGTTAATTTAATTTTTTATGTAATTATTCTTATTATTTTCAATTTGTACTTTGATTGATTTCTTATCAGTTTATATTCTCCCCAAGCTTGATTTGTGTTTTCAGATGCGGCATGTAAATATTTTATTTTTTTCTCTTTTCATTATTCGCAGTTCTTCGTTAAACCAATTATTCACTTTGCTATTTATATGCACTTGCCTTTCAAATGTAAATCTTTGTAGTGCATTTTCCAGACAGGCATCAAATAATTTAACGTTTTCATTAAGATCTTTATTATCTTCGTATATCATATTCTCAGGTAACACATTATTAAATATATTCCTATCGTATTTAAATATCTTGATGGTTTTTACTGTATTTATAGGGTTTTCATTCGATCTCTCAAAGTCTATATTAATAACCTCATGCTCAGAAATTTTATTATCTTTACTGTTCGTACATTATATCTCATAATTATTAGTTACTAGCAGATTGTACCCGGCGTTGCGAGGCTTATAAAAATATCAATAAATATTTTTATTTACTGTTTATAGGTTTCGAAACCGGTTTCTTAATAAATGCAAATTTTCAAATTATTCGGAAACCGGTTTAACAAATAACCCAGTTTTTTGAATACTCTAAGCCCTAAATTTAAATGCACTCAATTTGCCCGTTTTTTGCCCATTTCCTCCATTTTGGACACCTTTTGGTCCAACTTTATAAAAGGAAAACCTCCAATAGCTATTTGGGAAACTTAACCAAGCTAAATCGTAGAAAAATGCCTTTAAAACAGATAAAATACACTATTTATGCATAAAGTACTAATTTTTGCCCATTTTTTCTCCCTTTCTCCCATTTTTTTCCCCTTTGGATAAAAATTTTGAAAAGATTTAAAGGCTGTAACCTGCACCGACAAAAGCTCGATCTATATCCCAAATTTCTAAAAAAAACGGCCCAGTCGTGATTGGCTAACGACCAGACCAACAAACATTTGGGAAACTTAACCTAGCTAAATCGTAAAAAATTACCTATTAATATTTTTTCCCCATTTGTCCCATTTTTTCTCCCCTTTTGGTCAAAATTTTTATAAGATTTATAGTCTATAACCTCCACGGACAAAGGCCTGATTTATATCCCAAATTTCAAGAAAATCGGTCCAGGCGTTCAGACGTGATTGGCTAACAAACAAACAAACAAAAAAACAGACTTACAGAATGATTTATAAATTATTAATATATATATATTAGGATTAGGATTACGTAGTCAATTATTGTGCTCGAATTTCTTGTTACACGTATGCTTTCGTTAACTACTTGTCTAAGACCGTTGTCATTGAGAGTATTCTTAATTCTATTCTTGTATAAAGAGTTTTTTTTTCCAATATATATTAAAGTCTCCTGCAATTAAAATATCACAGTTAATATCACAGATTTCTTCAATTATTTCATCAAATATATCACAGAACTCAGCTTCGCTGTAACCAGGCGATCTATATATTGCACCAATTAATATATTATGACTAGCAGATTGTACCCGGCGTTGCGCGGGTTATAAACATAACAATAAATAAAAATCCGATTTCGAAACCGGCTCCTTATAGTTTTTTTAATACTCTAAGTCCTAAATATAAATGCACGCAATTTGCCCGTTTTTCGCCCCTTTCCAACTTCTGGTCCAACTTTATAAACGGAACACCTCTAATAGCTAAATTGGATACTTAACCATTTTTTCACCCTTGATCCATTTCTTCTCCCCTTTAGGTCAAAATTTTGAAAAGATTTATAGCATATAATCTGCTCCGACAAAAGCTCGATTTATATGCTTTGCACTCAATTTTCCCGTTTTTGGTCCCTTTTGGTCCAATTTTAGAAACGGAATACCTAAAATAGCTATTTGGGAAACTTAACCAAGCTAAATCGTAAAAAATTCCTATTACTATTTTGTCCCATTTCTCCCATTTTTCTCCCCTTTTGATCAAAATTTTGAAAAGATTTATAGCCTATAACCTGCACCGACAAAAGTTCGATCTATATCCCAAATTTCAAGAAAATCGGTCCAGGCGTGATTGGATAACGAACAAACCAACAAACATTTGGGAAACTTAACTAAACTAAATCGTAAAAAACTACCTATTACCATTTTTCCCTCATTTTTCCCATTTGTGCTCCCCTTTGGTCAAAATTTTGAAAAGATTTATAGCCTATAACCTCCACGGACAAAGGCCCAATCTATATCCCAAATTTCAAGAAAATCGGTCCAAGCGTTCAGGCGTGATTGGCTAACAAACAAACAAAAAAACAGACTTACAGAAAGATTTATAATATATACATATATATTAGGATTATTATCATTATGTACAGCTTTACAGAATAATATCCAAAACTTCAAATCATCAGTCCTCTCTATACACTTTTCCACATTCCAGTTCTTTTTACAGTATACGACAACTCCGCCTGTTCTTGAGGATGTTGACAGTGACTTGATGTTATCATATCCTTGTAAACTAATTTCTTGTTCATCTATATCTTTTGTCAAATGTGTTTGAGACAAAATTAAAAAGTCAGGTTTTTCCGTTGCTGCCATAATTTCAATTTGATTATAGTTATTAATAAGACCTTGTACATTTGTAAAGAGGGCACTTATTTCTTTTAGTTGTTAAATCGCCAAGCCTGTCCTTCTCATTTTGTTTTTCAATTTATTTTGATATACGGGACATTCTCTGTCGTTTGTAAAGTGGTGTTCATCTAGACTCATATTGAGTCTGCTGTTTACTTTTGAACAGTTAATACACTTTATTATCTTCCCTTAACTTTGGCAATTGACTGTTTTATGTTGACCATGGCATTTTAAACACATTTCCTGATTCTTACATTCCTTGGCTATATGATTATACCCTCTGCATTTCATACACAATCGTTAATATCAAACTTAAAAAATTCATTAGTTTGAAAATAATTTTATGTTAAATCCCTTTTCACAGAATTCACCTAAAATCACACCAGGAACACCTACTTTAGTTTTATTTACCTCAGGTTTGTTTTAATACGCTCATATTTGCATAGCTACGAGTATATAGTATTGGTTTTTTCTTAGCAAAAATCTATTCAAACTTTTTCTCAATGCTCGACATAATTTTTCCAGAGGAACACACAGCTTTACCAGTAGTACAAAATTCTTAAAAACAAAACAAACTCTTTAAAAAAACATACGGTTGTGTAAAGTATTAATTTTTTCGCAATAATTTTAAATTGAATTAAGTACTTACTTGTTCAGGAATGGAACCAATTACTCTGAAATATGTTTCTTCGTAACGAATTTTTACCTATTTAATCTCGTTCTTGTTAAATGTATTTATTTACAATAGTAACAATTTCAATGAAAGCTGGTCACTTTTTTATCGTAATACTAACAGAAGTACATTCAAAACGTAACGTAAACTAAAGAAATAATTTAACAAGTAAAAGCAAAACGAGAGGGTCCAATGTCCACACTCACACAATATACAATTTTAACATTCATCGTTTTCACATTCATTAGTTTGTTTGCAGCTATAGGCAGACGTGGTACTGAAAGTGCGTCGTTAATTATTATTTAACTATTGCTTTTAAATTGTAAATAACAAAACATTGAGTATAATTTTATTTAAAATGGCATTTTTAAACAAAGTAAGTATAGTGTTATTAAATTGCCCACCGTGCAATGGTATTAAAAATATGTTAATAATACTTATACATTTCAGTGGTTTGTTCTTAAAACAGTTTTATACATACATAAATATGTATTGAACTTTGTCCTGATTCTTATATATTTTAAGATTAAAAAATTGTTTATGATAAAGAGAAATTTGTTTACAATGATAACGTAATATTAAATTTGTAACATACATAGTCTGTACATGTATCAGATGTTATATAGCTTTCGCTTATAATGAAGCGTACATACATTTAGACAATGATTCTCTTTCTAGACAAAGAAATACAGAAAATATGCTACAAATGCCACAAATATTATTATTTTTAATTATGAAAACAAAATCAATTAAAATTACCACCCGAAAATAAAGCAGGCCCTTAAATGACTTGACTAAAAATTATAATGGTAATTTGTGTCATTATTAAGAAATTATAAACTGTTATAGGACTGAATTATCTCACTTTAATTCAACTATTTTCAAGTTATCAAATGTGTATTCTTGTCTTTAATCAAACTCTATAAATTCCGATAAGAAAAATTAAATAAAAAAACAGAATATTCACAATGCTATTATGGTTAACATTAATGAAAACAATAACATACAAAATGTCTGAAAGTAATATACATACATATGTATTATAGGTCTGCAGCGAATAACTTTTTGCTTCATATGTGCAACTCGTTGTCGGATAAATAGAGTACTTATTCTCTCTCTAACAGCACAAGCAGTGAAGAGAATGTGTGCAAGACAAATATGAGTAAAGTGCCCCCGCCACGATCAAACTAATAGGATCAAATTTTGCATATGTGTTGGTAATTTTTGTATGACTTAGCACAGCAACGCATCAAAATTAAGCCTTCAAATTTAATTTAAAAAATGTAGTAAAGAAGACAACATCATTTGGATTTTTGTCGGAAGAAATTCTTTTATGGTTTTCTTTATTTTTTTAGATTTTTTTAGGTTTTCTCAAAGAACATATGGTTTTTGGTTAGAATTGTTTTTGTTTTTTTAATGGCGAGTATTTTTTATTTAATATGGCATATGATTATTTCATAGCCATTGCCCTGGCGCAGGCAATAAAAAAACAAAAAAAGGAAACTGCAAACCGTCTTTGGATGAAAGAGTGGTTGAATAAAAGGGATGAATTTACGCACAAAAATCTCCTCAATGAACGCCTTTTTAGGGAAATTGTGGAGGAATAAACAAAATTTTAAAATATAATATAAAGGCAAATAAAACAAATTATTAATGGACTTAAATTTTTCGGCTTATAATTAAAATCATTTTTGTTAAACAAATCAAAGTTCATAAAATTAAAATAAATAAACAATATCATAAAATTCATAAATAAAAACAAAACTAAATAAAAAATATCAAAATATCTACTTTTTTACAATCTTTTTGCTACACACTCTCAAAAACCCGCGAAACAGAGTGTGATTCTACTCATACGAAATCTAGAGAAAAATGAAATTTGAAATGATTGCCCACACACGCATCAAATTTGCCTTAATTTTCTGCGGAGCAGGTAGCGAAAATCAAAAGATTTTGATATTCTTCAAACTGTACTCAGGCTGTACGTGCGTGGACAGTTTTCTCTACGTGTGAGTACAGTTTGATTCAATTAGTTTGATCGTTTGGCGGGGCACTTTAAGAATTTATGTGAAGCTGCTTATGTTCCATAAAAAGAAAAATTGAAAAATATATCCGGAAAAACAAGTACTCCTAAAATTATATTCATTTTATGTGGTACTTCAAATACTCGCAGCATAAAACACCACATATCTGATGTTTTTTCTTTTATATATATTTAAAATAAAGTGTTGACAAAAAAAAATATATATATATATATTTAAATGTTTATATGTATGAACGAACTTATAAACGACTTGTTAGGCATTTCTTTATTAATCGTTGAAATAAAAAAAAATAGAAATCAAAAATAGTAAAATTTTTTTGGTAAATATTTTTTTTTATTTAAAAAGTCTTTTGTTTCCAATGAACTAAAAACAATTAAAATATCAAAAAAATTACTTAAAGGTACTCAAACGTAAAAAAACAGAGTTTATATTTCATATTTTTTAGAGATCATTGGTATTTGCAGTACTCATTGGTATTTGCAGCACTACGTGAAGTTTGTACTCATTGCACTCGACATGTTTTGTGCCGGTAATTTCAAATAAGAAACCAAGTTGAACATGTAATTGTATGACGCGAACGCAGTCAAATAACAACATGAAGTTATTCGATAATTTTATTGTTCTCAGAAAAAAGTACTTTTCTTTTTCGGCTACTTTGGATAAGTGTGCGTGTATGCTAGATCTTATGTACTGTTTGAAGTCAAATGCATTTGTGTATACCTTTAATATATATGTATGTATATCCATAATACATAATTGGTCATTACAACTAGGGATGCCAATCGGGAAATCCCGAATCGGAATTTGTGAATCCCGAAAATCCCGGGATTTTTAAAAACTTGTCCCTGTATTTTTCGGTATTGTGAATTCATATGTATTTTGACCCTGCAAAAGGCCCTGAAAAAAATTCATTTGACTTCGATAATAGTATCTCAGCTGAGGACAACCCTACTTCCATTGCTAAAAAATTATTTGATGCCATCGAATTATGCAAAAGCCCCATAAAATGAATTAACAGGGTATCTGTTCAAATAAATAGATTTATTTACATCAGGAGGTGGTAGAGGTGAATATTTACAATCTGCATACAGCTTTGCGAGAAGTGTTTGCCAACAGCAGCATTTATTGACAATAAAATTCGTTCAAGCCTATCAGATCACACGTTAGATGATTTAATCTTGTTTTGGAATCCAAATAATTTTCTTAAAAGTAATGCATTTGCATATGTATGAATAATTTTTATTTACGCTTTTTTGTTACTTTTGTCTTGCTTTTTTATATTTTATTCTTACAGACATATAATTCTGATATAATTGGAATATAAATGATTTTGTTAACAAAATAAATTTTTTTATTATTACAAAATCCAGAATTTTTAAAATTCAATCCCGTTGGCATCCCTAATTACAACCCTTCAGTCAGGATTATTGACCTAGTTTCTAACACCTCTTATATTTAGTGTGTTAATTTTATACCAAAGCGACTGGACCTACAGTTTAAAGTCGACTCCAAACGACAGATTTTTTTGAGAAAGTTGTCATGGGAGGTTTATTTACTCTCAGATTTCTTGCCAGAAATCTGCTGAGAGGAAATCATCGAAGAAATTCTTTTTGTATTTTGTTTTGATACCCGCTTGGGGCTCGAACCCTGGCTTTACGTCTAATAAGCCAAAATACTACCTACTACACTACGGCGACTTCGATGTATATACATGTTATAAAATAGTCCAAAATCTTAATGTTGTACAAAAAACTCTAACTACAATATACATATTACGATCAAACTCGTTTAAACTATTGTAAAAATTTAATACATATTACACTTATTGAAAACTTTTTTATGGTTATACTGTCCTTTAAAAACTCAAATGCCTGCTGCTTTGAACTGTAAATACGTGCACTTCCCAAATATATATGTATGTATGTATATGCATACATTCCTATTCTTCGCTTTAACTCTCCCCAAATGTTTTCGATCGGGTTTATGTCAGGTGATTACCTTGGCCAGTCCATTACGACAATATCATTATCCCTGAACCAATCTTGACACAGCTTTGATCACGGATCATTATCCTGCTGAAAAGCCCATCTGAAAGGCATATTTTCGCTTGCATAGGGTAGCATAGTATTTTATACAATGTCCCTGTACTGAAACCGTGTCATAGTGTCGGAAATTCGATGTATAGGACCAACACCGTTCTACGAAAAACAACCCCAAACCATTATGTTGCCCCCGCCGTGTTTGTCTTTCTAGTAAAACTAACATGAAATTCTTTGCCTCTGGGGCGTCTTACGTTCCTAGCCAAGACATTGCACCACTTTTTCACCTTCCGGCCCAGACCAATTTGAATGAACTCTGGCGAAGGTTTGCTGTACCTTTAAATTTTTTTGTCGAAGCAAAGGAATTTTTCTGGCTATTCTTCCAGGTAAATTGGCACTATATAATCTTCTGCGTACCGTTCGGAATGAAAAAATGTCACCAATCTCTGCAGAAATGGCTCTGGGAGAAATGAAGGGGTCTTTTTTTGCCATAGTAATAATGCGATTATCTGTTGTTAGTGAGGTTTTCTTTGACCTCCACGGTGTTCAACTAGAGGTTGTTACTTCAAGGCATTTTGTACAAAATACAAAGAACGATTTAAGGTTTCAGCAGTAAAACGAAGACTTTTCTTTCCCTTATTTCTCAACGTTAACGCAATTCTCCTCTCCTCGACGGTACAATGCTTGCCTTGACCCATCTATTAAACATTTTTCTTTTTATTTAACAATTACTAAATTCAAATTTTTGAAATACAAACGAGCTTGTTAAAAACTAAAAAATACAAAAATAAATAAAATGTATTTATTTTTTTGTCCAGACAACGAAATCACTCCCCACGAATATTAAAAACAAAATTTTAAAATGGAGGATCTTTCTGTTTCTTTTTTTTTAACTGTAAAAGGTATTACCATATCGAACCATAAAATTAGCACAGAATTACCATTTATACTTACACCCAAATGAAATTTTCATAATAAAAAATGTGACTAAAAATAATATATTTATTTTTTTGTCCAGGTGTATTATAAAAGTTTTATGAATCTTAAGTGATATGTAAAAATATTTCATGTTTTTTATATTTAGTTTATTAATTTATTTATTTATTTATTATTCAAAGAGCACTAGCTGCTAAGGTCATCAGCTCATCTATTTTATTATAAAGAAAAAAATTATATGTTTTTCACAAACCAAAAGAAAATAAAGAAAAGTTTATAACGATTTCATATTTTTACTTAGCAAAGGTGTAGGTATCTCCAAGAAGAACTCAAAGTAAATTTAAAATTCAAAGCTTAATATTTAAGGAAGTTATACCCAATATTTAGTAAAATATCTCTTAAGTTCAAGCACTCCGTCAGAGACCTGCGCCGAGCAAATTTGTCGGCGGCGGCGGCTAAAGTTGAAAAGTTTCGGCGGCGGCTTTAAGTCGGCTGTCAGCCGAAATATTGTAAAGTTTCGGCGGCTCTTTTATTTATTTAAATAATATGCATACAACATTTCCAACATTGATTTAAAGAACAAAAAAGACATGCTAATCCATGTATGAAACATTAGCTTCTCACACCACTTATGTGTGTGCGTTAATTTTATATGATTGTTGGGGCCAACAGTTTTAAAATTGACTCCAAATGGTAGATTTTTGAGAGTCTTTTCATGGCAATTTTATTTACTCTCAGAGGTTTTGCCAAAAACTGCAGTAAATTTACTAAATAATCATTGTTAGCAAATCGATTATTAAAAGTTAGCGACTAAAGAAAAAATTAGAACAAAAAGTAAAATTACACACGAAGCTAATTACACGCATGCTACACGCAGAATCAAAAATTACACACAATATGTATAATTACACATAAGGTGGCAACACTGGTCTGCTGTGATCCGAAATGACATAAATAAAATGGTCCTGGTTGCTCTACTATTTTAAAGGGCCTTAGATCTCTGCAGCACATTTGCATAAGCAGAATAAGAATTTGCATAAGCAAATTTTTCGGAATCTGCATTTTTAGAACTTCCTGAAAATAAGGATTTTATTTTCGCATCCGAGTTTTAAAATTTTTTTGATTTTTTTTTTTTGAGCACGTAAATGCTTACAGAGGTTTGATATCGACGCAGAAACTCCAAACCTGCAATTATTTCGCATTTTATAACACTTACAAAACAATTATCAGAAATAAATATTCAAAATAATATTTTCCAAAAAAATTTGGCTAAAAGCTAATTGAAATTGGAGTTTCAATTATTGTTTTGGGAAATCAGCACCATTAAAAATTGCAAGGTCGTCATCGGAATCAGACGAATTTAACTCATTTAAATTATTGAAATTTGTAGTTCTTTGGTTCTCCATTTCAATTTTTTGTCTTTTAAAAAATTTAACGTAAAGTTAAAAGTGTTACCACATTCACCAAAAACAAGAAAGGGTGTTCAAACTTTCCATATCAAAAAATTAAAAATTTTTCTATTAATATATCACAAAATGAACAAAAAAAACCTTCAATAATGTATTTAAGTCAAGTAAAACAAAAATATAAATATCATATTTTATATATAATTGAAGTCGCCGTGGTCTAGTGGGTAGTGTGTTGGCTTATTAGACAAAAGGCCCGGGTTCGTATCCTAGGTCGGACATCAAAACGAAAAAATATTTCTTCGGCAACTTCCTCTCAGCAGATTTCTGGCAAAGACTCTGAAAGTAAAAAAAACCCTGCCATGAAAAGCTTCTCAAAAATCTGTCGCTCGGAGTCTAGTTTAAACTGTAGGTCCCGCCAATCATGTATAAAATTAACGCACACAACATAAGTGGTGTGAGAAACTAGATTGTAATCTTGACTGAAGGGTTGTAATGGCCAATTATGTAATATTTTCATATATTTTAATTTTCTTACATACATAAAACGGCGGCTGAATTCAAGCCGAATCGAGCCGAATAAATTTTCGGCGGCGGCGGCTTTTAAATTTTGTCGGCGGCTCGGCTTAGCCGGCTGTCAGCCGATCGGCGCAGGTCTCTGCACTCCGTTTAACCAATTTTGAAGCGAATGTACCAGTTTTAATAATGTTTTCTGTTAATATTTGTTTGAGGCACAGAATATACACAGAAGGGAAAACTTTGACGTTTGACAACCTCACTTACCATAATTTTACATAATTTTTTAGAGGGAGACAAAAAACGTATTATACGTTTTGCAAAGCAAGTGTGTTAGAAGCAATAGATATACAGAGTGAAAACTGTGTGGATAAAGTTGAAAAATTAAATGTAAACAAACATTGATTTTGTATTAAAAAAGGGAAAATTTTGAATATTTTTTAATTTCTTCAATGAAAAGTTTAAAGATTCTTAAATATTTAATTATTAATCGAAATGTATGTAGTTTTTGCTCGTAATGAATATAGTTTTTTGTGCAAAAGGTAAGTAAGAAACTAAATATATCAAGATCAAATAAGTCCTATTACTCATAAAATTTTTTTCTTGCAGAACTTTGTGTATATTACTAGTATTTATTAATTTCTTGAATGAAAAAGTTAAAATTCGGTAATTTTTTTATTATTAATCGAACTCTTAGCATCTTCTCTTAACAATGAAACAAGTTCCGTGTGTAAAAGATAGGTGGAAATAAAAATATAACTAAATATATGCTCATAACTTTTTGATTCAGGAGTTTGTGAATATACCTCTCAATTGGTTAAATACTAAGTTAGTGACAATCGCTGAAATGTGTCACCAAATACATTAGTACCGTATTACGTTTCCCCAATACAACAGTTCATTTCCTTTCACAAATAGTCTATTATTTTACAAAAATATCATAAATTTCTACCAAAATAGAAAATAAATACCCACCCTAAAAATTAACAAACATAAATAATCAGACAGGGACAGAAATACTTTTTTGGTAATATTGCTGTCCCTTTCACCAAAATTATGTAAACGTCAAAATTCCGTTTCCATTCTGTACGTGTTCTGTGGTTTGAGGTTTAGCGACTACTTAAGACTTTGTGTATTAAGCTTGCAGGGACTTTGGTAGGCAATTCACATTAGCAGCAATATCACTGGGCACATTGACTTGTTGCAAAGAATTCTTAATTTTTTAAATTCTCTTTTATTCATTATTTCCTTAATAAATTCATTGCGCTGAAGAACCAGAGTTCTGTCGCGATTAAATGGCGTTAATATTAGCTCGCGAACTATCACACTATCTTTCTTAGATGTGTCACTGGAAATTTATAACATTATCACGTATTCTACTACTTTACGAATGTCTTCTGGCTGTATTATTTTTTATGAACTATTCACCACTTTACCACGATAGAAAAAATGTTACCGAGATCTTTAATTTAGTAATTTGCAATAAAATCAAACTTATTTCCACTGTAGGCCAAATTCCTCTTCTGCTTCACATCCATGATGTTTCAATGAAACTGATTTCTACAACTTCTTGTAGAACATACAAAGCCAAACCATTACATTATGGTAATGTCCAATATTTTTATATCTCCATACGCTCATAATGGTCTCTTTTATATTGAATTCTGTAATATGTTGATATTAGGTAAGTCTCACTTAACTTCAATTGGAGTGCTGGGAAATACTGTCTGACATTAACCCTATCAAGGTTGCCTTCTAAACCTCTTTTTATATTTTTAATGAAAAACAAATAATTTCAAATCGCCAATTTAGATTCATAAAAAATGAATAAATTATTATTGTTGCTTGCTTACTTTTTTGTAAATGAATCTCAATTTAAATGAAAAAATAAATTATGAATATAAAAATCCATTAAAGCTAAAAGAGTTATATGGTGAATTCCTCAAACAAAAGTTCAGAGCACAAAATAATATAAGAGAATTATATGTTATAGAAAAAAAGAACTTATCTCTATTATTTATCTCTATTCAAACCAGAGACTTTGGTCTGTTATACTACACCGAGCATACGGTCCAAGTTACTCAGCTCGTAAATAATTTAATATAACATGTAATTATATTGTAATTAATAAATAAATAAAATTAACTTATACTTTCAGATTGCTACTGCGTCGGTACGTCAATTAGCAAACCGTTCATATGTTTCCATTTCACATATATCTGCTAATGGGCCGTCATTTGGGTTGACCGAAGAACAAAAACAAATGCAAGATATGGCTCGAAAATTTTCATGTGAAGAAATTATTCCTGTTGCATCACATTATGACAAAACCGGCGAATATCCCTGGGATATTGTCAAAAAGGCATGGTCTTTAGGTCTCATGAATAATCATATTCCTCAAGAATTTGGTGGCTTAGGTTTAGATAACTTTACAACTTGCTTAATTGCCGAAGAATTAGCGTATGGTTGTACTGGTATTATGACCGCTATGGAGGCTAGTTCCTTGGGAGTAAGTATGAAGTAAATTTCTCTGCCATCCCCCTGCAAATTCATTTAAAAATTATACAATTTTAGCAAACACCAATTATTCTAGCTGCTAATAAGGAGCAAAAGAAAAAATATTTAGGCCGATTGATTGAAGAACCTCTTGTAGCTGCTTATTGCGTAACTGAACCAGGTGCTGGTTCCGATGTAGCCGGCATTAAAACAAAAGCTGAAAAGAAAGGCGACGAATGGATTATTAATGGTCAAAAAATGTGGATCACAAACGGAGGAGTTGCTAATTGGTATTTTGTTTTGGCTCGCACTAATCCTGATCCCAAAGCTCCTGCTAGTAAGGCTTTCACTGGTTTCATCGTGGAACGTGAAACTCCAGGGTTAACTCCAGGTCGAAAAGAAATGAATATGGGTCAGCGTGCTTCCGACACACGTGGCATTACGTTTGAAGATGTACGTGTACCAAAAGAGAATGTACTTATTGGTGAGGGAGCTGGTTTCAAAATTGCCATGGGAACTTTTGATAAAACTCGTGCTCCAGTGGCTGCTGGAGCAGTAGGTTTAGCTCAACGTTGTCTTGATGAAGCTTTGAAATATGCTTTGGAACGTAAAACTTTTGGGACGCCCATTGCTTATCATCAAGCCGTACAATTCATGCTGGCCGATATGGCCATTGGTGTTGAGACAGGCCGTCTAGCTTATCGTCTTGCAGCCTGGGAAGTAGATCAAGGTCGTCGGAATAGTTACTATGCTTCAATTGCTAAATGCCACGCTGCTGATATGGCCAATAAAATTGCTTCAGATGCAGTACAAATCTTTGGTGGAAATGGATTTAATAGCGAATACCCTGTAGAAAAATTGATGCGTGACGCAAAGATATATCAAATCTATGAAGGTACATCACAAATTCAACGTCTTATCATTTCAAGAAATATGTTCGAAACTGCCAAACAATCATCCTAGTAAACGATCCACTTATTTTTCATGCTGATTGTTATATATCGTTATTTTGTTGCAAATATTATAAGAGTACTGAGCTATTCAATTTTAAAAATAATAAATCTATTTTGTATACTTACGTACATATTAAATTTATTTTCAAGTATCCTTTGAAATTAGTTGGATTTTGAAACGACATAATTTACATTAACTTATTTCAGCAGAGGGTCTACTTTAGAATGTAATGTGATCGGTATCACTTAGTTAAAATAGTCTTATTATCCTACACAAATTGGTCCCACAGCACGTTGTTAAAAACCTACTTTCAAAATTGCAACACAATGCACAGCGTTAGCAGTTGCCAATACCTGTGTGTTGATCATAGTTAAAAAGTGTGAATACAAACTGGAATGAAAACAATATGAATTGAATTTATGCACGTCAAATGGCAAGTATTACACCGGCACTTTTAATTGGAATTCACAGGTCAACAGAAGAGAAGGAAGTCCTGCTCACCTACGCAGAAAACCTCGATCTGTCTTTAATATTTGCTGTGCAACAAAGATGAAGATCCCAGCAAAGTACTGAGTTGATTCATTACAGGTGACCATCTCTTCGCGGAAGCAATTTCTTCAAAAACTTTTTGAAATTTGTAGTTTAATTGAAACTTCACAGGAGTTCTATTTTAAAATGTGTACCCTTCTCTTCGCGAGAGCAATTTGTTCAAAAACTTTTTTGAATTTATAAACGCCATTTAAATGAAACTGCAGTTCTATTTTAAATTGTGCATTATGGGCGCTAAGGGCAAATTACGAGACACATCGTGAACGGACTTAATTAGCCGAATTTAAAACTCAAAATACCAAAGGAATATACATCCTGTAGCAAACTTTTTAGAGACGTCGATAGTTATTGTAAATACAATGACGTAGTCTTCCAAGGTAGAAACGTGCAAAATAAGACACGACTGGATCCATCAGATGTGGAACCAAATTTTAATAACACGGCAGTAGGAGAAAACACAATTAACAACACACTGTTCAGTAAGGTAAAATGTTATAATTATTATGCTCATGGTCATTATTCGATAATAGTTATATACCCTAACGACAAAGAAAAGACCGTTGCTCAAATTGCCACCATACTGCCCGTCGCAACGTAAATAAAATAAACAACAAGACTGCAGAGTCGATAATTGATCTTATCAAGAAAGTAAAATTAAATGACGTTGAATCCACGTGCGCAGAAAATATCGGTAAGTGTATGTATTGGAAGTTATTTTAAAAGGTTTTGTTGATGGGGTATAGATATGTGCGACGAAAATTGAGGCATTATTGTAGATAGTTAATAATTCTACCTTCCTTCTGTTTGAAAATATACTAGCGTGCCGGTACATAATAGCAGAATACGGAATATAGCAGAATACGTGTCGTCACTTTCTCGAGTGTAAATAACAATCACGTTATGCTGGATTTTCGTTAATTTTTTACAGTTTTTTCACGCTTTCCGTTTGATTCAAATTCATCTAGAATATTGTTAACCAATGACAAAAATCAACCACCAACAATATTTCGGTGCTAAATAAGTGTAATTTTGCCAAAATGGAATTTGTACCATTGTCGCTAATATAGTAAATGACTTTTTTGAGAAATATATCATTAAAATTTTTCTTATGTATCGTCTATGTGTGGATTACCGTCATCTGACTTCACATAACTTACAAGTAATAATTATTTGATCACCTCGAATTTTATTTCAGTAGTCAAAGTACCGAGGTAGATAGCAAACACCACACCGATTTAGAATTTTTCTGCTAGGCAAACTATTCCGACTTTTAACAGATTGTGCTGCAATAACAAAGGAGAAAATCAGTAAAGAGTTTGTACCGTATATAGCTCGTTGTGAAAATTTTGAAATTCGACTGTTAAATTTACTTACAGGAAGGAGTCACGTAAGGCTCCTGTTGATACACTTAGTAGGTCTCCTGCTCAACCACCCTAGGAAACGGAAATAGCATGTATCATTTTAAAGATAGGAGTCCATAGTGAAGATTAGCTCCTAACCATACAGCTATAGGACGCAAACTGAGTTCAATTATTTTAGTCCTTAATGGTGCTTCTAAGTCTGATCAAACGACGTAGTCATGGAAAGATTTCGTTTTGCAAAATCACCTGCTAGTACGGAGCATGAGAAGAAACGCCCATATGCTTGCAATTTCGGAGTTACAAAGTTCACAGAAAGCGGTTAAAAATACTAAAAAATGTACTAACTATACTACAAAGCTGTGTGATTATGTCAAAAAATCTGATGGTTTTCTGTGATACCTTAAGAAAATGTGAACAAAATGTGTCTTTTGGTGCCAGACTTTTATGGCTGGATTAGCCGAACGTAAACGTAGAAGCCGTAAATGTAGCCGTGTCAGCTGATCGTTTTTGTTATATGAAAAGCTGTACAAATGCTTACTTGAGCGTAATGCCACTTAACCGTAACGTAGGAATCTGTTGAAAATAGAATTCTACGGCTACGTTAAGTGACATTTGTCAAGCAGTGACGGGCTGTTTGTATGTGGAGTATTATGCGGCTATTTTTACTCTTTTATTTTTGGTACTTCAAATTTTTGGTACATACATAACATTTTAAGTTTAGTATTCAAATTGTTTTTTTTATAAAATCAAGTAACACAAAGTTATAATAGATAATATTAATAACAATAAGAATTATAATCTTATCGCATATAAGAGTTGTTCTTTTATTTTGATTTTTCGACCTTTATTAATTAAATATTTATAACTACTGAAAACTAATTAAGTTTTTAATAAAAAGATCTTTAAAAAAAATCTTTCTTTTGTATCTATATTTAGCTTCTCCTTAATATAGCTTCGGCAGAAAATATGTAATAATACGTAATGAATTACATTCAGTTATAATAAATTATACACGTATGCATATAATTACTAACATAAAAATAAAACTTTTTATTTAAAAAAACCTTAAGCTTCAAAAATTATTAAAATTTACATATAAAACTGTCTTGGTACTATTTAAATAGCATTTCGTACATTTTGCACATAATTTCAAGAAATGTACGTACATACATTTAAATGCCATCAACGTTTTTTGTATTTAATGTAAACAGTAAACAATACATGAAATTAATTATTTTGCTTTTTTCCCTTATGTCAAAAACACGTGACACGCTGTTTTTTTTTATTGTTTATTTATTATATTACATTTTTCATAAACATTAAACTAAATAAACACTAGTTAACAATATAAATTCAAAATTATACATCGTCTCGTACAAGAGCTCTCTAGTATACGTAATATATATTAACAATCATTACTTTTGTGGGTATACATTATATTTAGTGTACTTCAAATGAAGAATATATTTACACGTGACACGCTTTTAAGTGTTCTATAATCGCTAATACGTTACATTTACATTTACGATACGTTTACGATGTCTACGTTCAACTAATCCAGCCATTACACAAAGCAGATGCCAAAAAATGGGCAGCAACTTTTTTGTACAGCTGTTAAAAATTAAACCACTCTAATCGCACAGAAATTTTATGAAATTTTTTAAAAAATTAAGAAATCGAGCAGCTGGAAAAAATTCTTTTTTAGTACTCAATGTCATACATTTCGAACAGACATGAAATTTTTGGCAGGTTGAACGACTTAATCCAATAGTCACGGCTTTAGGACGGTTTCCATACTGAATATTTTAAATAAATTGACGAATTATTTTGGGCTGTTACAACATACTATGACTGAGTGCGAAACTACATGCACGGCAAAATTGTTCGTAGATTATTGTACTACGAACAACATACACCAGCAAATGGCCAGGTTGCCACCAAGGAAATGAAAAACTGGGACCTCTGTGTTCACAAAATTCACTGGCCAGTAAATTCTGAAAATAATTCATTTACCGGATTGGCTTTGTTCAAGGTCGATTGTAGAGAGGGGAGTCGTAATCATTGCACACGAACGTGAGGATTGGAGAAAAAGGTTTGACATTAAACATTGTAAGCCAACTGAATGGTGTGAAAAAGAATTGTGAGGTTTTATCTCTCAAGGATATCTTCTCGAAAAACGTTTTCGGTATACAGCGCGGGCAAAACGGAACGTTGGTGTGACGGAATAGTAGGAAAACACAAACTATTTGAGAACTGAACTAATTGATTTTAATATCGACTATGTAGTTTTATAATAAAAATGAATCGTAACAATTTTCAAGAAATTACGCGAACATAATAGAAGAGCATAAAAGAAGAAAAAACATTTTAATTCATTTCTTTTTGAAAAAGTAAATTTAACAAAAAGCTGTTAAGTTCTTTATTTATTTATCCAATAGTTTTATTCGACCTTTTCGATTATAATTAAATAACTAAACCTTTTGACCTCGAGCTCGAGAAATCTTTTTATTTAATTAGTTCTTTATTTATTTTATAATATGCCTTTGTTTATTTTATAATATCGCTCCTTGGATTTAATTGTATTAACCAAATGCAGTTTACACTAGGAAAATTTGACATTAAGATAAACAAATAGCCTACACATTTCTAAATGAAATGGTTCCTCCACGTAGGAATAAGAGGAATATAAATATATAACATATAAAAGTATGTAATCGTACATTATATTACAAAAATACTTATTAACTTATTTAACTCTAAACTTAAAATTGAACGAACAACAATTCTTAAAATCTTAATATATTGTAAAATAATAGTATTATTTACAACCGAAAGCCATCTCAGACATTTGTTTCTTTCAATAAACCACTAAGCTGAATTTTCAAGCCAGACGTCAATCAAGGTATATAAATACTTGTATACATATTTCATATGAAATAGTTATCACTTTGTTACTTAAGTGTAACGTGAACACATTTTGTGGATTTAACTGTAAAAAATTTTCTAGCTGGAAGCTATGATACCCAAGGTACCATGAGTTTACATTTTTTTGGTCTAAATAAATCTTAGCAATTGTATCGAAAACTAGCATTTGTATCCCTAGCATAAAGCATGAATGGTAGCGTAAGCCCATGAATATACAAATGTTTTATAAAAGTTATTTCACTGCCTGTAAGTAAATTTCTTACATGTCGGGCAATTAGTACCTCCCCATGTTCTATCAATACCAATATCGTAGCAATTATACAATTCGATTGAAATAGAATCATTGATGAGAAATGTTTCTCGGCTACAAGCATTATATAAATTTATATTCGATATCATACCCGATCGTAAATACACTCAGAGGCAGATTCTCCAACCGTTCATCAATAGCAATGTAGACTGCAATTTCTCCATCAAATTAGCTAATTAAAATCAAGCAATTTATCAAGTGTACCTCCAATGCTAAAATTTTACCCCATGTTGCTGTAGGTTGAACGTATTCAGACGTACGTAAATACACTCAGAGGCAGATTCTCCAACCGTTCATCAATAGCAATGTAGACTGCAATTTCTCCATCAAATTAGCTAATTAAAATCAAGCAATTTATCAAGTGTACCTCCAATGCTAAAATTTTACCCCATGTTGCTGTAGGTTGAACGTATTCAGACGTACGTCTGATTTGTGTAAAAAACTCAATCAAAAATGAGTGTTGTTTCATACAAACAGACGTTTGTCTCAAATTATTCGTCTTACAGAAACAGAGTATTAACTGTAGCCTTTGTGATTGTAGTACCTTTGGTATTTTCTTGATGTACCCATTGCAATAGAACGATGATGGAGCAGTGAAGCTCTTTGTTATATTTTTTACTCTCCATAAAGCCTATTTTAAACAAACTTGTGCTTTATTCAATACACTTCTTCGAATTGAATTCACTTGCACTTAAAATTAAAGATACATTTTATATTAAGCCTATAATAAATTTTCAAATATTAACTATAAATATTCATTCGTAGTTGCTTATAAGTCTTGTGTAAGAAAGCTGCGGTGCTCAAATATCCTGAAGGATCTTGCAAAGTATTTCGTATTTATTTATTATTTGTATTTTTAAATCACTTCTTTAGTTAATGAGGGTTTTAGTTTCAGGTTTCGAATTAAAAAGAAGACAACTTTTTGTAGCCACAAATATTTTATATATTTAATAAACTTGCTTTCTTCGCTTTAAAAACAATTTGTTCTTTTTCTATTCGAAACGTTAAATGGAATGAACTAGACAAGGTAGATTTATATAACAGGTAGGAACGTCTGTACAACAAATACAACAATGCAAAAACAACAGGGATTTTGTTTTTCTTAAAGAGTATGCCTAATGTCAAAAACAGCTGATCAAGTGTATTCTTCACTGACTAACGAATAACAATAGAAAGAAAAATGTTAAAAAATTTATAAAAATGGTTACAACAAACACTAAAAAAACAACAACATTTTGACATTTTAAACCTCATCAGTTGTTCACTGGAGGCTACCGTCTATAAATCTACCGTGGAACTAGAATAGTTGTTTTTTTTACAAAAAACAAAATTGGCCAAAGCATACTTGGATGCGTATAAGTTTATATACATACATAGTTACACTATAATTAACTGTGATTGCTTTGATTGATTATGTTTTTTGATATAGAAGTAGATACATAAAAGGAAAACATTTGAGCTTGTAGATAACTTCCTGGATCTAGGAGTTCTACTTGATCCCAAACTAAGTTTTATTCCGCAGATAGCTATGACAGTAAATAAATCTAGAATCGTACTTGGTTTTATAAAACGGTGGGCAAAAGAATTTAACGATCCATATGTTACTAACTCGCTCTACACATCTCTTGTAAGGCCTATACTCGAGTACGGATCCATAATATGGGATCCTCTATATAAAAAATATTCCGACGTCATCGCATCTGTACAAAAGCAATTTCTGTTGATTTGTCTCCGAGGACTGAATTTTAATTCTACAAGTTTACCTTCTTATTCCGTCAGGCTAGCATTAATCAAATTTTCGACACTAAAAAGCCGCAGAACTATGTTAAATATCTCATTCATATTCAATGTAATTGCTGGTGATATTGGCTCCAGTTTTTAATCCATAATATAACGTTTAATTTTCCTCCACGTCCGTCACGTCATTTTCCCCATTATCATTACAATTTTTTAGATCCAACTACGCTGGTGCTGATCTAAAAAGAATGAGTAACGAATTTAATAAATTGTATATGCTTATTGAATTTTCTTTATCGAATAATGTTATAAAAACTAATGTAATTAAATATTTAAGTTCGTAGTTTTTAGAATCAATATATTATAATAGTATGTACTTTCTGGCAAAAACTCTGAGAGGAAATATAATTGCCATGAAAAGTTTCTCAAAAATCTGTCGTTCGGAGTCGGCTTTAAACTGTAGGTCCCGCATAAAACTGTCAATAATGCTGACTGAAGGGTTCTAATGACTAATTATGTATGTATGTATGTATGAATAGTATGTACTTAATTGCCTGCAAGGAGTATTTCCATAGGCAAATAAAAATAAAATAAAAAAAGAAGTCTAACGCACCCCAACGTAAAGGTGATAAACTGACAAGGTCAAAATCAGTAACGCCAGAATTGACCTCAGTAAAACCACCAATAGCTTTATTTAGTATTATTCTATTTACCTTATGACCAATGCTCAATCCTATAGATACGACACTAATCCTAAGTTGACGGTATATGTGAGCTATTATAAGAGGTCTGACGAAACATGGTCACTTTCGACATATGATCAGCAGGCGATATTTGGAATGAAGAGGCACAGAAACAATAGATCATATTTTATATCACTATATTTGATTGCAGGCACGAAGGCAGAAATGAGAAACTAATATATTTTAAGGACTGCAAGCTGAAGGATATAAAGGATTCTTAACAGGATTGAATGGCTTTGGGGACATTTTCAGCAGTATGTTAGGTGGAATAGGAAATTAATTAATAATTAATTTAACCGAAGAGCATTAGTTGCATTGGCCATCAGCTCCTTATGCAGAAAATAATAATATTGTATGTAATGTTAATTCTAAATTATAAATAAATACTATTTACAGAACATTAAACTCTCAGTTTGGTGGAATTTATAAAGTTATAGATTTTATCGATATTCTCAGAAGATGGATGTTTAAGGGAATTCAGGGCAGGCATGTTCCTACACAGTTTTAGACGTGTATCAGAAAGTAACGAGCATTCTGTAAGAATATACCCGATGGTGACTACAATTGCAACGAGTATACGTTGGTGCTTGATTTGGTTTTTTCAGGAGCTTTTCATGAGAAAAATGGGAATGGCCTAGCCGCAAGCTCCCCAATGTCTGTGGGGTAGTTGTGGTGTGTTCTTCTTTTATTTGCTCCTGTATCAGATTGAGAAATATATTCTTAGGTGTGTTGTTCTTACTGCAAATAGCCAATGAAGTGTCAAAGCAAATGTTTTCTAGTTTCCACGGCGGTTCTTTTATATGTTTTTTTTTTTGTTAAGATGAGTGGAATGGATAATTCTGTACATAGAGATAAAGACAGAGTTCGGTCAGATTTAATGCGTGTAAGGTTATTTGCAGATATTATGGAGTTGATATCTTTGTCCAATACGGAGTTTGTGCTATTGAGAAGTTTAGGCAATATTCTGGGTTTTAATTCGTATAAACTATCAGTTATTAAAGGGAAAATGTTCCCAATTGGGGTTGTTCTAACGTATAAACACAAGCTCTGGCAGTCCGATGGTTTAATGATGTTGATGTTCGATTTGCATCTGTTTCCATATATAAAAAGGCCATAGGCAATTTTGCTCAATATTAAAGTTTTGGAGAGGTAAATTAATGTATTAATATAAACACAACTTTTTGATGACAAATATTGTATTATATTTGATCGAGTTAGTATTGAGCTCTTTAGATTAAAAGGTAATCTTTCCAGTTGTATGTGGATTTTTAATGAAACCACTTTAAGTTGTTTATTTATATTTTAGTATTAATATTTAATTTTATTTATTATTATGCAATTATTCATTTATTGATGTTTTATGTATTTTTTAGTTAAAGTGTTACAATTTGATGATTGTCACTGTTAGGTATCAGGTTTTCAACTGTCTGGTCGTGTGAAGTGAAAAACTGATTTAAGAACTGATTTAAGAAGTGTCCGTTGTCTATTCGTGCAGTTCAACGCGTCCTCCGTACTCGAAGTTGTATAAATCAGTATGTCCGCTTCAGACATAAAATACAGTGTCACATTATTCAGTATCTCCGTCCACTCCTGGTCCTACGTCCGTTAATTCCCAATCCCACATCTATTTATTAGAAAAGAGGAGTCCCAAAATCCGCAATGTATCTATATTTTGTATTGTCTCTCCATTGACTTGGATTGTGTTAACAGTGTTGCCAGCGATTGTATATCAAAACGCGCACAAAAAATTAAAAAACGGGTAAAAACGCGTATTTTTTGAGTTTAAAAAGGGTAAAAATGCACTACAGTTTTTTAGTAAAAAAAATCTCGTTTATAAAACTTTTATTTTATAATATTCTTTATTTGATAAGTTAATATTATGGTTAAACTAATAAAATATAGTTACAAAACAAAAGAAAACAATTCACATAAATATGTCAGTATAGTTTATAAAATTAACATTTATAATTTAAAAAATTTTAAGTATGTGGGTATACCACCCTTATACAAAATTCCTTTTTAAAAAGGTTACTTAAATCTTCGGCAAATATTTCCCTGATATCATCTGCATTTTCATCCCCCCCAATCACGTTTGGCCACAATAGTTTTGTTTGAATATACATTTTTGCAGACTTCGGAAGGTATTGCATAATAATTACAGCAAAAATTGAGTCTAGTAGTCCATATTTTATGTGTAAAATCGAATTAACAGAGTTTAATGATAGTCAGTTTCGAATTTTATTTTTTGATAAATTCATGGAGCTATGTCTCTCAACCTCTGCGTTAGAGTAAGGAAAATTTAATATTCGAAAAACAAACTGTCCTAATACTAAAAATCTTTTTTCTCCTAACGAGTTTTTAAATTAACTAACCTCTATCCAAAAAAGATCTGCTCTAGTTTTGTTTTCCCAATTAAATTAAATTTTCTAAACAAGTTTCTATTGTTGATAATGTATTTACATCATTTATAAAGTTGCTTAAAAATTCTATTAACTGATCATTATTTATATTATTTAATATATTTTCGACACTGAATAAGGAAAGTTTTTGTAAAATTTTTAAATTGAATAGGAAGTCTAGCTCTAATTTCTTAAATAAGGTATTTAGTGAAAAGGACAGATTTTTGTTTAATAATATTTTTTTTCGGTTTCTGTTTTTGGTATTCATTGGAGGCCTTTTCAAAACTATAACCAATGTATTATATTTACTATCTATATCACCTTCTATATAATAAAATAAAAATTTTCAAAATTTATTATCAATTTGTTAGTCCGATTTTTTAGCAATCTATACAAATCATTATACAACTTAACGTGGTCTGCATTTTTTGCTTCAAATGCTAAATTGAACCTCTGAACCTCTCCCAAAATGTAACTAAAATACGTGAGATATATAAAATTTTTATTATTATTGTACATGTCCTTAAGTGAAACATACCCACTGTCCTTAAGAATATTAAAATGTGTTCTAAATTCCAGCTACATATTCAAAATACATTTAACCGCATTTTCAATTAATATCGTGTTGTAAATTTTACGCTTAAAAAAAATTTGGACATTTTCCTTTGTAGTTTCAATATAAAGGCTATTAAAAATCAACAAAAAGCACAGTAATAAAATTTGAAAAGCACCATAATAGTGCCTCTTCGTAAAAAGGCACTAGATGAAAAAAATTTACGCGTTCGACGTTTCATAAAGCACCGTAAATAGTGCGAAAAGCACTAAGTTGGCAACACTGTGTGTTAATGTCAGAGTCGCAGCATAATTTTCTGAAAACGTGAAATTTTTTTCTTTTTTGCATCGAGATTTTTGCAAGAGAATAAGTAGTCCAACCATCGATCACAGAATATACACAGAAGGGAAAACTTTGACGTTTGACAACCTCACTTAGCATAATTTTACATAATTTTTTAGAGGGAGACAAAAAACGTATTATACGTTTTGCAAAGCAAGTGTGTTAGAAGCAATAGATATACAGAGTGAAAACTGTGTGGATAAAGTTGAAAAATTAAATGTAAACAAACATTGATTTTGTGTTAAAAAAGGGAAAATTTTGAATATTTTTTAATTTCTTCAATGAAAAGTTTAAAGATTCTTAAATATTTAATTATTAATCGAAATGTATGTAGTTTTTGGTCGTAATGAATATATTTTTTTTGTGCAAAAGGTAAGTAAGAAACTAAATATATCAAGATCAAATAAGTCCTTTTACTCATAAAATTTTTTTCTTGCAGAACTTTGTGTATATTACTAGTATTTATTAATTTCTTGAATGAAAGAGTTAAAATTCGGTAATTTTTTTATTATTAATCGAACTCTTAGCATCTTCTCATAACAATGAAACAAGTTCCGTGTGTAAAAGATAAGTAGAAATAAAAATATAACTAAATATATGCTCATAACTTTTTGATTCAGGAGTTTGTGAATATACCTCTCAATTGGTTAAATACTAAGTTAGTGACAATCGCTGAAATGTGTCACCAAATACATTAGTACCGTATTACGTTTCCCCAATACAACAGTTCATTTCCTTTCACAAATAGTCTATTATTTTACAAAAATATCATAAATTTCTACCAAATTAGAAAATAAAAACCCACCCTAAAAATTAACTAACATAAATAAACAAAACATAAATAATCAGACAGGGACAGAAATACTTTTTTGGTAATATTGCTGTCCCTTTCACCAAAATTATGTAAACGTCAAAATTCCGTTTCCATTCTGTACGTGTTCTGTGCCATCGATATCTTGAAGAATTTTCTGTAGAGTGCTGTTAGATTCCCTGTTGTCATTTTTGCTACAGATAATATATAGATCGTCGCCATACAAGCAGTGATCTATATAACGATTTTTCCCATTAATCTTGCTGATTTTGTTAAATGCAATTTGACTTAGCACCTTAAGTGTCTATTTGCTAAAAAAGTTTTTTATAAAATTAACGATTTTCGATACAATACGCCATATTCTCAGTGTCAAGAAAGACATGGAGTTCAATTCTATTGAACGCGTTTCAAAGTCAATCGACAGAATTGACACGTGATCCTTACAGATAGGGCCATTGTGATGCGGTGGTCTATATGTAGAAGAACGTCGTCACAACTAGAGTTGGGTTCGTTAACTCTTTTGAGTGTTCGCTCTTTCTAGTTCAGCTCCCTGTAGTGAACTAGGTCGTTCTTTTAGTTCAATAGTTCAGTAGTTCTTTCTCAATTTCAGTTATATTTAAACTAATGTAAACAATGCAAATTTATATCAGTAAAATAAAAACATATTTATGAAGTGTTTTTTCATTTTACATAAAGCGTAGTATTTAACATTTTTTCATTTTTATTAATTCATTATGTGCCAGAAGCACTTTTTAACTAAAATTACTTAACTGACTAACAGATTATGTTGTGTGAGTCAAACTCATTATCGAAATTTGATTATAAAAAATATTTTATAATTTTTTTTTAGCAATAAGGTGCTATTCTAATGCATAAAATTTGAATTACATTCAAGAAATGCAAAAAAAAATTAATTTTAATACATCATCAAAAATTACATGAGTATTTATAAAAGCATATAATTGTTTTTAATATTTAATAAGAATTTCTTCGGATATTTCTTGTCTAAACCATCCTTTTAATTAAATTGAAAAAAGGATATTATTTTTATTTGCTTATTTTTGTATTTTTTGAAAATTTCGCGCTTTATTAAGGAAAATGTCTCCATAAGTTATTTTATTAGTACGTGGCAACACCGCCGAATACCATGAAGACGATAAACAACATTTTTCACCTGGTTCTCTTAGTTCAGTTGCACAGAACACGTACAGAATGGAAACGGAATTTTGACGTTTACATAATTTTGGTGAAAGGGACAGCAATATTACCAAAAAAGTATTTCTGTCCCTGTCTGATTATATTCTGTTTTGTTTATTTATGTTAGTTAATTTTTAGGGTGGGTTTTTATTTTCTAGTTTGGTAGAAATTTATGATATTTTTGTAAAATAATAGACTATTTGTGAAAGGAAATGAACTGTTGTATTGGGGCAACGTAATACGGAACTAATGTATTTGGTGACACATTTCAGCGATTGTCACTAACTTAGTATTTAACCAATTGAGAGGTATATTCACAAACTCCTGAATCAAAAAGTTATGAGCATATATTTAGTTATATCTTTATTTCTACTTATCTTTTACACACGGAACTTGTTCATTGTTAAGAGAAGATGCTAAGAGTTCGATTAATAATAAAAAAATTACCGAATTTTAACTTTTTCATTCAAGAAATTAATAAATACTAGTAATATACACAAAGTTCTGCAAGAAAAAAATTTTATGAGTAATAGGACTTATTTGATCTTGATATATTTAGTTTCTTACTTACCTTTTGCACAAGAAACTATATTCATTACGACCAAAAACTACATACATTTCGATTAATAATTAAATATTTAAGAATCTTTAAACTTTTCATTGAAGAAATTAAAAAATATTCAAAATTTTCCCTTTTTTAACACAAAATCAATGTTTGTTTACATTTAATTTTTCAACTTTATCCACACAGTTTTCACTCTGTATATCTATTGCTTCTAACACATTTGCTTTGCAAAACGTATAATACGTTTTTTGTCTCCCTCTACAAAATTATGTAAAATTATGCTAAGTGAGGTTGTCAAACGTCAAAGTTTTCCCTTCTGTGTATATTCTGTGGTTCGTGAACTACACATGAGAACAATAAACAAAATAAAAGCACTAATAAGAATGAAATGAACGAATACAAGAGAGTCGTGAACTACGGAGCTAAAAGAGCTCATTATTATGACCGGCTCTCTTAGTTCAGTTGTATGAATAGTTCAATTCAACTAGTTCGTTCGTGAACTACACAACTCTAGTCACAACCCTTATTTTCCATGAAAGCTACTTGTTCTTTAGCTGTTATTTTTTTATTTTCCAAAAACCAAGAAAGTCTATTAGCAACAATTCGTTTAATGACTTCAGAGAGGCAGGGAAGTAATGAAATAGGGCGACAAACATTACCTAAATATAGCCTATTGGCTTTGGCTATAGGAACTATAGAAGACTGTTTCCAGGAGTATGGAATAACCCCGGTTTTAAATATAGTGTTGTACAAGTTCAGTAAAAACATCTTACTTGAGAGTGATAGAGCTTTTATCATCTGGTAGGACTTGCGGTCATGTCCGGATGTGGTTTCTTTTACTTTAGTTAGACAGTACGGAAATTCCTGCATAGTTATTGGTGCTTCCAGCAACAACGTTAGAAAGCGTTTTAGATTTTAAGAATTTAGATGTTACCCTCGTATCTCGTAGTGCAGTGATAGAGTTTAATTCCATACCTATGCTTTCTATACCCTTTTTGACAACAAAGGCAATTGTGTTAGCCAGTGGTTTGTTTCGGTCAGTGGAATAGATAGGTACATATTTTGAGTCATTTATATTGTTATTAGATGGTGTTAGAAGTTTTGGATATTTATTTAGTCTTAATTCTTTTTTTTTTTTGTGGGTTTTCTGTGATGTCTCTTAAAATACCAAACCTGTTATTGAGAGCTTGTCCGGTGGGCCTGTAGCCTTGGGTCTAACAAGCCCCTCAAATACTATTATTATATTTTTCCTAATGTATAGATACAAAAAAAAACCGCATGAGCTTACAAAAAGAAAAAAACAAGATGATCAACAAGCACCCAGTAAGCGAATAAGTATCAAATGCGAGAACAGAAAAACAACCGCACGCTTCAAGAGGTAGACGATAACTGAAATCAAATAATTAATTTTTAAACTGTTAAACATTTATATTTATATTTATTATACTTCCATTTATTATTTGTATAACATTAAAACTTGAAAAACTATATAAGACTAACTTTAATGTTTAATAATATAAGTTTAATGCTTAAAATTTGATACACAGTAGCGTAAATTTAAATAGCCTTTTTATAGAAAGCACTGCCAATTTGACAAACAAAAGTATTATCCTTTAAATTCAAATTTTATTAACAGGTATTTCACGGCTTTGTTGATAATTTTATAAAGCAAAAACTCCTAAAATGCAACGCAAATTTGAAAAATATTCAAAATGTAAAACAGTTGCATCTTGTAAGCGGACATTTTAAATACCACTGATAAGGCGATTGTTCGAATGCCTATAAAACCGTAAACCAAGGATTCCCTAACAACAAGAAACACTTAGAGCAAACTTCTATACAAACACCATTAAAAGCAGAGTACGTGAAAATAATCTGTTAGGAGTTTAGCGAGGGTTAAACCACACGTCTCAGAAAAAATATTGAGATTCGTCCTAATTTTGCAGAGACCATTTAAATAACTATCTAATTTTTAAAATAATGTACTTCTTTTAGATGAATCGAAGTTCAATCGCTTAGGGTCCGATGGTAGGCTTAATTTTTGCAGAAAGAATTATAAATATAAATGATTAAGCATACCGGTGGTAGTGTAAGGGTTTCTCGTAGTACGGAGTGGGTCCAAATAGAGATTAAAATAAATCAAGAAATTTTATTATGCAAAATGCTACCTTTAGTATAACGATCAAAAACATACAGCTAGATATGTAGATTTTTCGAAGAAAGAAAATGGTGTGTCATAACCGATCAATCGCCGGAGTTGAATCCCATAGAAAACATGTGGCACGATGTTGACCAGATAACCAAAATAAATCGATCAAATGCTTCAAATCTTCGCCGCTTATGGGAAGTAATTCAAAAGACATTGAATATAATTCAATTCTTACAGACAAAGAGGACTTCCGAGCAACGTAAGCAATAAACTTATTAATTTTTTTTTATTATATTAGTAAAATTTTTAAATATGTAAATATTAAAAAAAATTGTCGTGTCTCTAAAAATTGTTGTCTATAAAAAATATACCTGTTTTTTATTAAATAATTAAAAATAACCAATAAAAATAGTCGTGTCTCTAAAAACTGTTGTCTATAAAAAACAGGTATAAAATAATTAAAAATAACCAATAAATAAATAAAAACTATCAGCGATTTAACAGAGCACGAAACTATTAGAAAACCTGATTCAATTAACATAAATTAAGTAATTTAAAGGATAATTTGGTTGGTGCTTAAACGGACTATTGTCGGATAGATTGTCGCCATTGTTCGAATATTTCATTTAAAATTGTGTAACAAAAAGATAAATCAACATTAGGAAAGTATGTAGAAATAATATTTTTATATTGTTCATATCATATATTAAATTTTACATAAATCCATTAAACCATTTCTAAGTTTCTTAAGTCTATAACTGACGAAATATATTGAAATTTAAAGTAGTAGCAAAAGAACACTACTCTTTTTATACCCTTTTGCCATAGATTTATTTCTTTAACTGATACTTAAATCATTATCATTAGTAAATAAAACCAAATTATTATCATAACGTTTAATTTTACCCTTTTCACCCCAGTGAGATCGCCATAACTGGCATAAACTATCGCTTACATTAGCTGCAATATTGCAGTTTTCAAAAGTAATTGATATTAAGTTAGGAATATGTTTAAGATGCGTCAAACGTTCAATTTTATCGGGGTCGATGAGATGAATACAATTAATGGCTACAAGTTTGCGCAGTTGCGGCAGTTTATCAAAAATGAAATATAAAGATGAATTCGATAACTGAACATTGTTAGATATATTCAACAGTTCTAAATCCTTAGATCTACTAAGGCTTTGAACAATTTTGTAAATATTGACGTCGTTTAAATGACATCCAATCAATTCAATGCTTTTGAATTTTTCGCACGTGCCACTTTCAAAAAATTCTGATAGTTTGTCGGCCAAATAACTAATAATTGTATAATTTTGCTCCATTTTAATATAACTTAAATTTAGATTTTGCAAACGAGAAGAATTTAAATTTAACAATAGCTTATGTATGGAGTCATCACTTAATTTATTAAAGCTTATATCGAAATCCGTTAATTGAAAAAAGGCTAAATCGTTATTAAATACCTGTGTTAGGTTACATTGTGACAAATGCAGCTTTTGCAATGACCTTCCCGCCGATCCCTTACAAAAGCTATCAAGAACACCAAGAGAGGCGTTTCCTAATGGGTTTTGACTTAATATTAAATCTTCTATGTCTGAAACTTTTTCAATATACATGCCACATAACAACGATTCCAAGCCATCTGTGGTTATAAAATTGCCTTTTAAGTTCAACGACTTCAATTGTCTTAATGTTGGCAAAGATTTGGCAAGTTGACGACAACCCTCATTCTGGATAAAATTATTACTTAGGTCCAAGGCTCTCAGATTTCCTTGATGTAAAATTGCTTTAAAAATGGGTTCTGTTTGACTTGGAGTTAACGAAAAATCGGATAAGTATATAGAATTAGAAATTTGGGCTCGCTGCAAAACGTCTTGAACTTCATTGTTAATAGCTAAAACATTAATATAAACATTTAATAAACGTAAAAAAGAACATTTTATTTATTAACTTATTATGTACCTTTGTGCATTTGTAAACACATTTCTTGATAGCGTTGGCCGAGCGGAGAAATTTGCCATTCAAGTACGGTTCCTATAATCATATTTTGCTCAAGAGCGACATTAACAGTATCATTTTCTTCGTATGCAAAACCATCAGCAGTTTTTAAGCGTAACACCGGTTTTAGACCCACCAGACTACAAAAATATATTTAAAACAAATAATATCCATTAAAAAGAATTCACAAATACTCATCTTTCAAAGTTATTTAAAGGAAAGAGAAAACATTTACAGCAAGATTTTCATTGATATGTATTATTACCTAATATGACAATTGTTGTTAAATCTAAATATATTTTACATGAAAACCACTCTAGATAGTCAATCTCAATTATAAACCCTATTATATTTTCAAGTTTGTAGTATTTCCAGGTCTACCAGTTTCCCAACATTTCGATTACCTAGTTATCTTTGCCTAAGCACCTGCAAACAAGAGCAGTGGCTTACAAAATGGCTCCCTGTTTTATCAGTTCTTTCACATACGGAAATCAAAGATATTCCTACTAACGGATCCAGTCCCCATTTTCGAGTTAATCGAACTTTTGCTCAATAATTCCAAAAAAGAAGAACATGTGCGATCAAAGACTTGTCCTAAAAATAAATAACCATTCACCCATCTTGGACCCGTTAGTGAAAATAGTCAAGACTTTCCTACCAGGTATTGCCATATTTAGTCTATCGCAGAAGTATACAGGAACGCAACGGATCTTTCTCATTCAGCCTGAAGAGGCTTCTAGCCGCCATCTTTCTCGTATATTTCTCAATCTCAAGTAAATGAATAATTACTCTACTTAACATAAATTCTAAACTCAACATTGAAAATATTACGGTTTTAAACTAAATTTTAGAAAAAAAACTTTATACAAGAAATCTAATTTAAATTTTATACAAGAGTGTTAAATTGGCTGATAAATAAGTATTGTATAAATTGTTTAAGCTTTCTTATATCTAAAAGAATTTTACATACATAATTCCTCATTACAACACTTCAGTCAGGATTGCGGCCCAGTTTCTCACACCACTTATGTTGTGTGTGTTAATTTTATACATGAGTGGTGGAACCAACAGTTTAAAGGTGACTCCGAACGGCAGATGTTTGAGAAACTTTTCATGGCAATTTTATTTACTCTCAGAGTTTCGCCAGAAATCTGCTGAAAAAATCGACGAAAAAATATTTTTCATATTTTTCGTTTTGATGTCTGACATACATAATTGGTCATTACAACCCTTCAGTCAGGATTATTGACCTAGTTTCTCACACTACTTATGTTGTGTGTGTTAGTTTTATACATTAGTGGCGGGACCTACAGTTTAAAGTCGACTCCGAACGACAGATTTTTGAGAAACTTTTCATGGCAATTTTATTTACTCTCAGAGTTTTTGCCAGAAATCTCCTGAGAGGAAATCGCCGAAAAAATACTTTTTGTATTTTATTTTGATGTCCGGCCTGGGACTCGAACCCTGGCTTTACGTCTAATAAGCCAGCACACTACCCACTAGACCACGGCGACTTCTTCGCCGACATGGGATTTGAAATTGAGATTCAATCTTAATTATTTTGTTACAAAAAAATGTATGTTCTGTAGAGCGACTCACCAAAAAAGTGCTCGATGTAGCCTCCTAAAACTGAGCCTTGGACTTTTTTAAGATGACATTTAAAATATTTCGTCTCCAGCTTTGACCTCCCTTTAGCTCGACCATTTTGAAAAAGGGTCGATTTTTTAATGTTTTGTTAATTTGAGAATCTGTTCCTTTACCAATATGTACAATATGTATATGATAAGAAAGGGTTTTTAATGCGCGCCCAACAGTATGATCAAAGGATGATCCTTTTTAAGGATATTCTTTAAAAAAAACGTGTTTTATATTTTTTGTTCGGGGTTGTTTGTAATAAAAATGCCAAATTAACATATTTTAATCTTTAGTCGATTTAATTAAATACGGGTCTCAGCTTTTTTTGAAATTCGCGCTAGTTCGCGTTTAAAAAAAAAATGCAATGGGGTGGTAGCCCTTCGTTGCAAATAGGGCAATTGGGTATCAAATTTTTTCTTTTGCCAAGTACATTATCTTTGTATGTAAATAATTTAGATTTTTACAAATTAGATGCATTTTACGCGGTGCTTTGGAATATATAAATATGCAATTTTGTGGTAACTCTAATATGATAGCCGATTGAGTTTCTAGGTCATGTATGGTGAAAATAGGACTAAAGAAAGAAAATAAGAAATGACCCACGATTTTTTGGCGGCATATTTATTTCCCAAATTAAAAAAGGTTATAAATTTTATTGTTTATATTTATAAAACTACAAACTACAACTACTACAAAACGCGAACTAGCGCGAATTTCAAAAAAAGCTGAGACCCGTATTTAATTAAATCAACTAAAGATTAAAATATGTTATTTGGCATTCTTATTACAAACAACCCCGAACAAAAAAATCAAAAACCGTTTTTTTTTTACAGAAAATCCTTATAAAAAGGGACATGGATTATCGTCCTTGAACAAATTGTATATACTGTTGGACGCGCCTTAAAAAAACCTTTCTTATGATATACATATTGTATATGTTGGTAAAGAAACAGATTCGGAAATTAAGAAAATATTTATAAATAGACCCTTTTTCAAAATGGTCCAGCTCACGAGAGTTCGAAGCTGGAGCCGAAATATTTTAAATGTTATCATAAAAAATACCAATGTTCGTTTTGAGGGGGCTACACTTTGCACGAATTTCGCTTCCATACAACTTGAGTTGCTCTAATGCTCCGATGTTGTTTTTAAATGGCAAGTTTCCAAAAGTTAAAAACAGCTATTCAAATTAGTGTCAGCAGTAGTTATTTATAGTGGTCGCTAGGGTAGAAACTGAAGCGCAAAATACGAATTTTTGAAATTTGTCAGCCGACTAATATAAATTATAAAAGAGGGTTAGATTAGGTTAGGTTAAAGGACGTGTACTTGTTGACTGATCCTTGATGTCGGCCCTCGACCTCAACTTACCAAGGGCTGAGCAGTTACAGAGGAGGTGCTCGACAGTCTCCTACTCCTCCTCATCGCAACATTCCCTGCAATATTCCGGCTGGGATCTGTCCCAGATCCTCATCAGCTACCTAATCTCGCAGTGCCCCGTGATAAAACCGATAACTAACCTTAACCTGGCCTTATCCAAGCACAGTAGCCAAACTGTTCTCATACTGTTTATAGCAGGCTATAGAAATCTAGAAACATAACAATACAATCCGCTCCCCTAACGCCTCTGCTCGTCCCCTCTGACCCATCCATCGATGGTGCCGTAGAGGTGGCAGATTAGGGGTCTGGACCAACCACTAAATTGCCCTCAAAAAGCGAACTTAGCCTAGCCAGAGTATCCGCCGACTCATTGCCCAGTATTCCGCTATAACCCGAAACCCAGCATAGACGGATACGGTTTGGTAAAAATCTCCCCAACAACCCCTTGCCCTCGCGAAGGAGCCGTGATTTTCAGACAGATGGAATGACTCTTCCGAATCCGATGTGGGGACACCAGCTATGGCCTCTACAGCCTTCAAGATTCCGAAAATCTCCGCCTGAAACACCCTGCAGTCATCATATAAAGAGGGTTTCTATGATCTTATAATATTAAATGTTGCTAGAGAGAAATTTGTTGCACAGTGCACTCGGGAAAACGTCAACTCTCGTTTACGTCAACATCCCAAAACGTCAACCATTAATTTTTTACATTGTCTACTCTAAAACGTCAACCAAACCACAAAGCTCTAAAACGTCAACTTTAAATAACAGAAAATTTTGAATTTAGCAACAGTTAAAATACACAGATTTGTCCACACACTCATTTATTTTAAGATAAAAGTTCAGAAATTTGGAGTCCCCTTATGAGTAATTAAAGTAGAAAAGAAATCTGTTCAGTTCTACTGGGTAATGTTTCGAATTCGTGTGAAATTGAGGAGTTAGAAGTGGACGATAGTGATGACAACGGTTTAGATACAAGTACAAATGTGCAGACAATAAAACCAAACGAAGTTGTCGAAATGTTTGACCGGGCTTTGGATTGGGCTCAATCCGAGAATGTTGAGCAAAATGACTTAAATGTATGAAGACGTATGCGAAATCAAGCTTACTTCCAAGTATTAAAAAATAACAGAAAAAGAGAAATTTTATTTAAATGCATAATATATAATAAGTATGTTAAATTAAAAATATCTTTTAGTTTTATGTTTCTTTTGTGGATTTGTTTGTTCGGTTTTAGTGTTAGTTTATAGTCAATAAAACCGTTTTAAAGCACACTATCAATATGGTTTTTATTAAAATGTTTTACATTAATAAATGTCAACAATTTGTTAAACGTCAACACCCGCGGTTGACGTTTTCCCGAATGCACTGTATATGCTTTTGTTATACACTGATATGCATTTTGTTAGAAAATCCTGATAATATTCTTACATTATTCTCTATAAGATTTTGAAAAGGATCTTTGGCAATAGAGATAGAATAGTGATTCTGTTCGCACTTTTACTTTTACTTTACTCATTACGTCGTAGGCTTCAACTTCTACTACAACTATTTTATTCCGTTGCAGGTCTTAAATAAAATAAACCATGTCTATGCAAGAGTTATAAAGTAAGTAAATACAACACATCAACGCATTTTATTAACACCCAGCATTTTGTAATGAAATAACTTACTTGTAGTATCTTCGAGACGCTTCTTCCGCTAGCCAACGTATATTTATGTCTGCCAATTTTTTTCTTTCAATAGGCACCAACAAAAGTTCATCTTCTACTTTCACTTTGAACGGTATGGTTGTGCTCACAGTAATTGGAGTTGTCTGTACTTTAATCGGTGATGCTTTTGCAGGTGATATTAAGAGTTGTATAGAGGTTGTAGTTGAATCAGGTTCTGAAGCTCGTGCATTAACAGCTGAAAATTCATCATTTGAATCTTCACTAGTACCTTGTGAGCTTTCGCTTCGGAAACGACAGAAACCACTTTCTAGTAAAGACGATTGATGTTTTGGTAGTTGACGCTGCGAGGTTGTTCCAATGCCTGCATTACTATTAATACTTGAAGATCGTGAGAGTGATAGTTTTTTGACTTTCTTTGGTCGATGTTGTGAAGTTGTATTTGAATCGTTTTCTGGGGTCAATGAAAGGCGTAGCCAAGAGGAATGTGACAAACTTTCGGAACTGCGTTGATCTGAAATGTGATGGTCGTTCGATGGCGATGTATAATGCTGCTTCGAATTAGAAAAGGTGGACAGTATTTTGTTTGTTGGAGTCATCTGATACCGTCGTTTCTTTTTTTCTGGACCTACATCGTCTATAAGCCAGGATTCTTCATCATTTTCTTCCACATTAAGATAAGCGGAACGTTTATTTTTACCACTATTGCATATTGAATAGGACTCATCGTCGCTCTCTATAATCGGTTTTCTATGTTTAAGTTGCTCTATAGCATTTTTATATTCCATCCCTGCGTTCGATGAATGTTCCCTAGTTTTTTCCGCGAAGCGTGATGTAGAGGGCATTACAATATCACTTTCATTCCAGTCAATTGCCACTCTTTCTTTGTCAATTACTATTTCATTTTTTTTTAAATGCTTTTGTTTTTCCCGTCCGAAATTTACATCTATATTTGTCACAGCTTTGGTTCTTTGAGATGCATATATTCCTACCTTAGACAGAGTGTGAATTAAACGTGATCTTATTTGTTCATATTGAGCTTGGTCACCTTCTGTTAATGTAACTGATTTCCTCCACTTATCCAAACCGTTAAGGCATGTGTCGCCAAAATCCGTTTTCACTGTTGCATCCGCTCCACGTTCTAGTAACAGTTCAATAACATCAAAGTAACCATTTGAGCATGCATCGTAAAGCGGTGTTATTCCATCGCAACTAGTACCGCCTTTATCATTTATTGCAACAGTAGCTCCACGATCTAATAAAACTCTAACGATATCATAAAAACCATGGTTGCATGCCTCATGTAAAGGTAACCAGCCAGCATGATCCCGAACATTTACTATATGACCCTGATCAATTAGACGTCGCACTAATTCAATGTTTCCACTAATACAAGCTTGATGCAACTGAGTTTCACCTTTGTTATTGCGCTTAATAGCTAACGTACGCGTACCACGCGTGGCTCTATGTGGCCGAGGTTTTTCTGTTTCATCTAAATCACTTGTATCGGAATCAGTAAGATCGTCTAAGCACACATCCGCGCCTAGTTCTGGAGTATTATTCTCATTTAATTGAGTTCCATCAGATTCAGTATCGCTATCGTCAATTAAAGATTTTGCGTCAATACCTTTAAAATTATATAAAAGTGAGCCTTATTATCAATTCGAATATATGAATTGAAGAAATTAAGAGGAATTTGAGTTTATTAATATTTTCTATATATTACGTGTGGTAGATAAAATAATTGCATAATGCTTTATGATAAACTGATCATTAATCTTAATTACTGGCATTTGTAAAAATTGGTTATAAATATTTAAATTATATTCCATTTATAATTGAAAATAGTGGTATTAGGCCAGGGATGCCCAAAGCTGAAACTGTAGTAATATTGGTGAGCGAGAGAGAACTGCACTGAAAGAAAATTTGTGTGAACTGAAATAAAATGTACGAAACAAAAAATCCGAAAACTGGAATTTACAATAAAATTTAGAATAGAAATTCTTCCAGATTATTTAGCTGAAATATAGGTAGTTTCTCAACAAAAGTTACAATCTTAAATTAATTATATGCTAATTTTTCATCTTTCATCTGTAATATTTCCCATAAGAGATTGGTGATAATATTTTCATTATTATTCAAATTTAAAAAAAAAAACCGATTATGAAAATAAAATAAATTAAATAAAAATAAAGAAATTCAATTTTAAATGTAAAATAGGTTTGGGCAAAATTTTTTTTAATATCTAAAGGCAGTTTTTTTGATCTAAGAAATAACTTTGAGGAATTCAGTTTTAAATATAAAATATTTTTCCCATAGTGACTGTTTTGGACAAAATTTTGTAAATACGTAAAGGAAGGACCACGAGAGTGAGACCTTATTTTTTCTCATAAATTTTGAAAAATGCGACAGTCCTATAGCTTTAAAAGCTCTCAAAAATTTCGTGAAAAGTGCAATAACTTTTTACGTGTTAAAAATAATTAAAATTCAATTTTTGCATAAAATTCTTTAAAACGAATATTTTGTTAAATTATACAAAATTTATTTATTTTTTTTTAACATATTTTTTTTTTCTAAAAACAAAATTCAAAAGTCATAGTAAATTTTTTCAGTGCTTTAAGCAAAAAATATTACAAAAAAATCGTACACCCGCTACGCATGTGCATTCGTCGTTTGCTGAGTGACGACTAAACAAAGAGAATAAGAATATGTGTGTATTTGGTTTGCGCGAAAGCACTATGAAATGGGCATTATTGTTTTAGGTTATAACCAATATCGTAATTACTACTCTGAGCAAATTCTTTCGTCTTACTTCACTTTAAGTGGAAAATATTGCAGTTATTTGAAGGATTCCCATCCTTGTGCCAACAGAATGTTTTCAAAGAAGTGCATAGCCCTCTTGTAATCATGTGGACTTAAATATCAGCTATGGTTTTCTCTACCCATTAGAATTGCTGGATTGGCAACTCATTTTCGCCTAAAACCAATTTACACATGGAGAGTTCAGAAACTGATATTCTAAAAATTATCCGACATCAACAAACTTAATGGTCACTGTGCTGAGAATATCCCCATTGCCACCAGAGTACGCTCTGGTTGTAAACTTTTCGCCAAGTCCACGTCGTAGTCTAAGAGATTTCTGAAATTTAAAGGCGGACATTATGATACTTTATTCCTGGGACTAAAGGCTAGGAACGCCAAAATTTGCAGTTGCGACAACAGTAGACCTGTTAACCTCCTCATAGCTTTGGTTGACGAATCAAGCGACATGTCTACAACTAGACGTGTCTTTGGATTACATAATGGAAGTCGAATGTAGATTAATTTTGAGGTATGCTAGTTGTTGCAAAACAAAAAATGAGGCCCTTGCTACTAAAGTTCTCTCGCTATCAGATCGGAAGGCTCTTTCTTTTCTCCAGGAGGTACAAAGTAATAATTTTGTACTGCCTTGGTTGGACGGGATGAACTAGAGCTCTCTAGGAGTGATAGGTACCTTTTTGTCTTTTTGGATAGGAAAGTATCGTGAAGGAATAGCAATGTGGAAATGATAACAGATAAGATCTTCTTTCAGGGGCGGAGAAGTGTGTATATGACCTTGTAGCCCTATGGATTCTCGCGTAGGAGAATATATGATGGGAGACTGAAGGCGGCAGAAGTTGCTAAAACTGGTGCAAATATATGTGACTATAGTATATCGGCTGCAGTCAGGATCACTCCCCAGACCTCGATAAATATGATTTGGAACAGAAAAATTTGGAGAACCTTTGTGAATGGGTCCTGAAAATGGGAACAAGATATATTATATTGTTATATTAGATCTTGATAGGTTCTTCGACGGATCATTGAACCTAGAAGGCAAAAACCAGTATTCCTCTTCCCTCTTATATTAATTTTTGTTTCTTCTTTTAAGCAGCTGTTTGGCTTGGTTTTTGCCTCCTAATTAAGGTATCTCACCTATCTTTCTAACTTAGCTCATCCTAAATAAGGTAAAATGCGTATAATTTTATTACGTCGTGTAGTAAGAAATAGGTAAATCTGAGTCAATTGCTGAATGTTATCACAAATAAATTTCGATTTGCTAATAATGAATTTTTAATTTTAATTAGTTATTATTGTATAAATGATTTTAAATTTAATTTACGTATCTTGAAGTTTTAAAATATTGGTCATTTACGCATACACATATAATATCTTACCTTTACTAATTGCTTCTTGTACCAATTCTTCTGCCAATACATTCATATCATGCTTTAAGTGTAGTTTCCTGAGTCTAGCGTATACGATCTTTTCTAATTTCAGCCTAGCATCGCCTGCTTTAGCTGCATGATGTTTGGCTTTCTGATAAATATCTTGTATCGTCCAAAAAGATTGCATTTGCAATTCGCATATTTCTGCGATGCTGCACAATGTTGAAAAAGCCTCTTTTGGTTCGTCCTTGTTCAATTCATACTCTTTCCAAAGATATTTTAGAGCCTGATCGTATTGTTTGTTATCTTTGTATGTCTGATACAAACTGACATAAATTGGTATCAGCGACTTTCCCCTTTCATTGTTCAGCTCGGCGCAGTCCAACATTTTTAAATAATATTCTATAGCTTTATCATAATTACCCAGATGACAGCATCCATCGCCAAGCTTTTCATAAAGACTTTTTCGTCTAGTATAATCAACTGAGCTTGTAGTAATTAGCTCGTCCAATATTGCACAAATTTTAACAACTAAAAATTAAATGAATTAATATTAATCTATACGTAAATTTTTCGCTAAAAAATGTAAGTTTTACCAATTCTTAAAGACTTTTCTATGGCATGGCGATCATTTTCATCAGGAGAATTCTTTTTATATGCCTTTGTCAAGATTTGCTTTGCACTAGCAAAATCTCCGGCCTTAATAAGTATTTCTGATTTAATAATAAGAGTTTCGCAGATCTTTTTCACTTTCTGACTGAAACGTTTAGCCACATCCAAAGCCAAATTACAATAACGAAGAGCTAATGTTGAATCGTTTCTTTTACTGTGATACATCAGACTCATAGAAATATAACACATATGTGTCAATTCGAAAATATCATGAGTTTTGCTTATTTTTATTGCTTTCTCCATATAGTTAATAGCTTCTTCAAAATCTTCCATGTGGTCCTTAACGACCCCAATATTTAAATAACATCGTGCCTGCATATCTAGTTGCTCCAGTTTTGATATATGACCTGATAATCTAAAAAAAACAAATATTTATATAATGATGGCTTAGTCAAAAATATTTATTTTAATAACAAACTCATACTCTTTAGTTAACAAAAGACTTTTAAGAAACGATTTTTCCGCTTGTTTTAATTGGACCATGGCATCCGAAGAAGATATTTCAGCCAAAGCTTGTCCGTGTAATAAATGAGATCTACCTAAGGTAGCATAAGCCCGCTGTTCTTCAACTTTACTAAGCATTATCTTAGACAGTTCTAAAAATACATATCCAAATTTGTTATGTATGTCATAAATTAAATTCATAGAAATGTTACTTAAATAATCGTTTATGTGTTCCTTAGCATTGTCAAAATCTCCCAGTAACATAAACATCTCCCCAACCATACGATGAGATTTGGCCACTTCCAACTTTTTGCCCATTTTAGTGTAAATAATTGATGCTTCCTGATATTCCTTAACTGCATTCTGGAAGCGTCCCTGCTGGTTATAGAAATCACCTAAATGACTGCATGCAACAGCCAACAATTCCCGATTTCCTTCACTTGTAGCTTTTTCCTTTCGTTTTAAATATTCTAATAGAATACAATTGTTATTAATTATGCGCCTATAATTATAATTGACATACTCTTTTCTTCCATTTTCACAAACATTTAGTTGATTTGATTAAACATTTATTAATACCATTAAATTTCACTTGCTTAACGTTTTACAAAAAACAAAATTGTAAACAAAATATAAAAAGCGCCAAAACACCAGTGTCGTCAATTTTTTATTCAATAACAAATAATTTGTCCAATTCAGACGACTTTATATCGTGTATTTTGAATTTGTGTTGTATTTTTGGTTGTTTGTAAATACTCAATGCTATGCTGTATTGCATGGCAAAATTATATAAGGTGGGAATGTTAGACCAGCCGATGCAAGTAATAATGTCAAAAAATTTTGGTTTTTTGTGTATTTTGTTTTGAAAATCAATTTCGTTTTTTCTTATTATGTCAAAAGTTTGTATATTTTTCTTCTTTTTCTTTTAAAACCATTTTTGTGTTTTCTAGAAGAATTTTTAGTGTAGAATTTTTAGTATTTCTCAAAATTTATTTAAAATAATTATAATTATGTATTATGTATATTTTTATATTATTTTTAATTACTTTTAACAATTTTGAAGACTTTTTTAATTGTGTTTGTTTAAATGTGTTTTAATTTTAAGTTAAATTATTGTTTAAGTGTTGATAGATAAGTGTTATAAGAATGAGGAATTGTGTAGTGTGCAAAAAACCTATAAACAAGCTAAATAGACATTCTTTTCGTGTACCAAAGTGCGAAAATAGACGTCAAAAATGGCTTTAACACCGAACTCCCGCCTGTGTGCTGACCATTTGTTTAAAATGTCATGGAAGTCATAAAACAAAAGAGTGTATTGAAGAGGGAAGTGTTAAATGCATTAACTGTAGCAGAACAAATTTAATACTAAATATGTCGCTGGATGAAAACCATCTTACGAACGATAAGGAATGTCAGGTTTATCTTGACAAATTAAACATGAAGAAAAAGAGACTAGGCTTGATTGAATAACAATTAAAAAATATTAATGCTCTATATACAAATGTTCAAGGATTGCTGAATAACTTTAATATGATTGAAATAATTTCTGCCACAAGGAAATTTGACTTTATAATATTAACCGAGACTCATCTAACCGAAAATATTGAGGAAAGCAAAATAATCTTACAGGAATATGATCACGTTATCTCATTATCTAACTCAACGAGAACAGGTGGTGTAATTATATACCTTAAAAAGGACTGGAAGGTGAATAAAATTTTAGAAAGTCGTGAAGATTCAAAATATTGGGTCTTATCATGTGTAGTGGAATATATAAAAACTCGTCTAATTGTTACAGCGGTAAATAGATCACCAAACTGTAGTGAAGCTGAATTTTGTATGGCATTTGATAAATGTTTAGACGTGATATGTGATTACAACTGTGATATAGTTATAAGCGGAGATTTTAATATAGATTGGGCGCAACAAAATTTTTATAAAACGAGAATTGAAAACAGTTTGAACAACAATGGTCTTAGGCAAATAGTGAATGATTACACGCGAGTAACGGAAACATCAAAGACACTTATAGATTACGTAATAACAAATAGCTATAATGTATCGGTCAAGAAGAGTTTAAGTAATAAAGCAGCAGATCAAGGCATATTTATATAAGAGGTAGGAGCGTCTGTACAACAAATACAACAATGCAAAAACAACAGGGATTTTGTTTTTGTAAAGAGTATGCCTACTGTCAAAAACAGCTGTCCAAGTGTATTAATCACTGACTGACGAATAACAATAGAAAGAAAAATGTTAAAAAATTTATAAAAATGGCTACAACAAACACTAAAAAACAACAACATTTTGACATTTTAAACCTCAGCAGCTGTTCAGTTACGGCTACCGTCTATAAATATACCGTGTAGCAGATCATGACACATTGGTTATTGTCATTAACATGAAGAGTGAAGAAATCACCTCGAATGAAACCGATAAAAGAGAAAACACGGTATTTAAGTATAATAAAAATAATTTTTATAGTCACTTAAATTGTACAATATATCGTAATTCAATAGACAAAGTAAGTGAAAGGGCTTTAATGATTGATAAGAGCTTGGAAGAAACTATTAACAAATTTACAAAAATTAGAAAAGTAAAAGTGAAAAATATCGTTAATGAGTGGTTTAACAGTGAACTGCGGTCATTAAAACAGGAAAAATTTAGAAAATATAACAAAGCGAAATTGGAAAACACTGATGAAGCCTGGTCGGGTTATAGATCGATCCGAAATGTATATAAAGCAAGGGTTGAGAATGAAAAAAATAAATACATTAATAATAAAATCAATAATGCAAGCATCCAAAAAGTGATGTGGAAATAAATAAAGAACTTAGTTCTAAAAAGGAAACAATCTGTGATAAAAACTGTGATTTTTAATGGTGTTGAACATAAAGACAATAGGAACATCGCTGGTCTTTTTAACGATTATTTCATAAATAGCATTAAGTTAATAAGAGACTCAATTGAAAATGTGCAATATGTTAATAATATACAGGCAGTTAATAGAAAATTCAAATTCTGTGCAATATCAAATGTAGAGCTTAATAATATAGTAATGACACTTAAAGAGAAACCTGATTACTGTAAGATATCACGAAAAATGTCGGAGAAATTTTATTAAAAATTGTGAATTCATCATTGGAAACCGGTGAGCTTCCGGATTGATGGAAGGAAACAATGGTTACACCAATTAAAAAAGTGGCATTACATTAAAATGTGAAGAATTTCGTCATATAAACTATTTAAAGACTGTTGAAAAAGTTTTAGAGAAGGTCGTGAAAGAACAACTGGAAAATTATTTGGATGAAAATCCAATCATTTCAAAGTACCAATCAGGATATAGAAAGAAATTCTCCTGTGAGACAGCAGTAAATTACGTAATTAATCGATGGAAAAAAAATTGAGAAGAACCAAAAAATTATGGCAGTCTTTTTAGATTTTAAAAGAGCATTCGAGTCTATAGACAGAAACATAGTGGTTGAAAAATTATATATGTATGGAGTACAAGATGTTGAGCTTGAATGGTTTAGATCTTATTTAAGTAACAGAACGCAAATTACGGATATAAACGGTGTAAGATCACAACCAATCGAGAATGATTATGGAGTCCCACAGGGATCGATTTTGGGAGCGTTATTATTCAGTATTTATATAAACGACATACCTGAGGTTTTGGCTAAAAGCGAATTTATTCTGTATGCTGATGACACTTTGATATACACAATTGGAGATACAGAACAACAATGTAAAGACAATTTAATAAATGATATAAATAATATTAATATTTGGTTGAAAATGAATAAATTGAAATTAAATGAGATTCAAACTAAAATAATAGAAATAAATATGAATAGTGATCCCGAAATTGAAATTAATTATAAAATAATAGAGAAAGTTGACCAAATTAAGTACTTAGGTTTCATTATTGATAAAAAGATAGGTTTTTTAAAAAGGATCCGGAATAAAATTTCATTATTAACAGCAATTAATATCTACAACACATCTATAAAACCGCATTTTGAATTTGGATCTACAATTAATTCAACACAACTCGAACGACTGCAAAAGTTGCAAAATAAAGCAATTTTACGATGCAACAGGTACGCGTCAATCCAATTCATGCTTAATACACTCAAATGGTTGAATATAAAACAACGACTGGAGCAAAACACCATAATTTTTATTAGAAAAATGAAGCAAGGAAAGGCCCCTGAATATCTCTGCGAGCAAATTATGTATGTGGGTCAGGTTCAAACTTATGGATTGAGGAATGCTGACAACTTCAGACTGCAACGAGTCACCTCAACATCAATGCAACAGTCATTGTTCTACAAGGGTCTTAAGTTATATATCTCTTTGGGAAATTATATAAAGAATGAACAGAATAACAATGTTTTCAGAAAGGAATGTGTAAATTTTGTAAAAAGAATAAGGTAATTTTGTAATTTATTGAAAAGTAATTTTGTAATTTATTGAAAAGTAATTTTGTAATTTATTGAAAAGTAATTTTATAATTTATTGAAAAGTAATTTTTTAATTAAGTGAAATGAGATTTGTTAAAGTATGAGAAAATACTAATAAAGATTTATATTATTATTATTATTTTTCCCGGTCGCAGATTATAACTGCAGGTCAAAACTACAGATTAATGCCAAATGTATAAATACTTTTACATATAACAATATCTAAATGTATATAATACAGATTACCTGACGTGTATGACCTCGACCAGCCTTCCCAAGAATACCCAGAAGTTACAGAGTAAGTTTAGATGACATTTTATGTTCTCTATATAAATTAATAAATATACATTTTACAAGTAGGATACCTACCGAAATGGATAATGCTAATGTTGGACTGTTTCAAGAGCAGCAGGCTCAAACCGAGTAAGTAATATATACAGTAGCGAGCACAAAAAATGCAACGTTGGGTAAAATTATCTTTAAGTGCGATAATTTTAAAAAAATGGTGACCAGTTCAAAATATTTCTGTGGGTTATTAATCCCTACAGTTATAGATACTTATTATCAATAACATTATGTAAATATTTTTAATTAATGATATATTATTTTGTCATTTATTAAAAAGAGCAATAAAAATGCAACAGCATAAATTTTAATGTGTTTATTTAAATTAAATAGTAATTCTTACAAAAAAATCTTAAAATTAATATTTAGTGGCGTAGCCCTTATTTTTTATGACTTCTTGCAACCTAGAGGGCATAGCGTCGACTAAAGCTATTAATGTGTTAATGGATATTTTCTCCCATTCACTTTTCAAAATTTCTTCTAATTGCCTCTTATTTGGCGGATGTTTCCTCTTAACTTCCCGATCTAATAGCTCCCATAGATTTTCTATGGGGTTTAGATCGGGAGACTGTGAAGGCCAATCCAAAACATTGACATCATTGTCGCTTAAAAAGTTTCGAGCTAAGCGACTTGAGTGCTTTGGATCGTTATCCTGGTGGAATATGCTACCAGGAGGCATTTTTTCCCGCAGATGAGGAAGCATGTGTTCTCCAAGGATTTCACAGCACTTCTTGGCGTCCATTTTTCCTTCGATTTGAGTTAAGGGACCTACCCCATCACGGGAAAACGCACCTGTATATACGTGACGTAAAATCTATAATTTTTTTTAAACATATCGTTCCTTACCCCACACCATTATTGATCCACCGCCATGTTTTACGGTTGGAAGTTGATATCTTGGAGAATATATCTGTCCAGGCGGTCTTCGAACAAAATTTATCCTATCGGAGCCAAACAAATTAAATTTACTTTCATCGCTCCACAAGACTTTAGCCCATTGTTCATTTGACCAATCCTTGTAACGTTTTGCAAATTCCAGGCGCTTCTTTTTATTGATTGCACTGATGAGAGGTTTCTTTGCGGGTCGTCTCGCATGCAAATTAGCCTCTTTCAACTTACGGCGAACAGTGTAAACGCCTATAGAGACTCCCATTTGCTCATTTGCGAAATTAGCAACGTCCACTGCGGTCTTTCGTGGATCTTTTTTAACCAGTGCAATCATCTGGCGGTCTTGGCGAGAGGTAGTTTTTCGAGGATTATCACTACCTGGTTTCCTTTCCACACTATTTCTCAAGGAAAATCGAGATTTAATCCGACATGCGGTTGATTGATTTACACCAAAGAGGTGTCCAACTTCACGCATGGATTTTCCTTCTTCTAAGGCTTTAATGATTGCAGTTTTGCTGTCAGCTGACAGCTGCTTCTATTACAAAACACATGTTGTATAACTTATTTAAGAAATTTTCAATTATAATTAAATAAATAACTTAATTTAACTATTTTTTTATTATGTTGCATTTTTTTTTGCTCGCTAAAAATTTGCACTTTTTTCACTAATTTAAAAATATTTAACTTTTTAAAGCAGAATTTGGAATAAACTGTGGTTACTTTGAAAACTTATAATTGAAAGAATTAACAGCAAAAGAAAATAGATAAATTAGTTACCGTTATTTTGAAACAGATCTTATTAAAGATCATATGGCACAGTGTTACATTTTTTGTGCTCGCTTCTGTACATTAACAACATAATATATCTATTATTGTTATTCACATATAATTGGCCATTACAACCCTTCAGTCAGTATTATTGACCTAGTTTTTTTTTAATAATTATTGTTATTATTTAAGTTATTTTTACCATCTTTATTTATTGTTATATTGCTTAGTGCACTAATTTGTTTCGACCATATTAATTACTATCGAAACAAAATTAAAGAATTGGAGTTAGAGAATAAGGATCTTAAATGCCAACTCGCCCAAGCCAACTTAGCCGTAGTCTCCATGAAGAAGATTTTTACTGATGGCCAGATCAGAAAGCTAATGAGTACAGGTAATGTGCATTGGAAATGGAGAGACATATCAAATGCCATTTGCTTACATGCCTCTGGACCGAGAGCATACAAGCATTTGTATCATAAAGGGTTTCCTCTACCTCATTTTAAAACATTACAACGTTTGTGTGGAAGAGTCAGTGTGCAAGAAGTGGTTCGGTTCACTTCAATAGAATTTATGCGGCATACGACTGATATGCCACTGAATGACAAAGTATGTATATTGGCCTTCGATGAAATGAAGGTAGAGGAAACCTACGAGTATGACCCCCCTGCTGATGTAGTGAGAAAGCCAGCCAAATATGTCCAGGTAGTGATGGCTTGAGGACTAAAAAAATGTTGGAAGCAGCCTATATTTTATGATTTTGACTGTAAAATGTCAAAAGATATAGTATATGATTGCTTAGCACTGCAGGTTTTCCAGTTGTGGGAATGGTATGCGACATGGGTCCAACTAATCGGAAGTTGTTGACAGAGCTTGGTGCAACTCCAGGTAAGTTAAATAATTACACCACACTAATAACACCACACCAACAACACCACTACAACAATTAATCCGTTATTGAGGATCTCCTTTACATCGCTGAGGACATCGGTATATGTTTCCCCACAGCATAAAAAATCGCTAAATAGAAATTTGTTTATCAGAATTTCTTTTTAAGTTCAGTATATTAAGAGTCTTTTCGTTTAGTTTCATTAAATTAATTTGCATTAAGGGTATATAAGTGTCTTTGCGTTTGCTTTCATTAATTTAATTTGCACATCACACACTGATTCATTTAATTTTTATTTCCCGCATTTCATTATTTCACACATTCATTCATTTAATTTGCACTTACCATATTACATTATTTAAAACATTCATTTTTATATTTTTACAAAATTTTATTAATTTGTTATATATTTACTTTTCGGTAGATAAACCATGGTTTTCGAGCCCCACTAACCTGGACGAAAAAATTTTTACATTTTTTGACGCGCCTCATTTATTGAAATTAATCCGTAACCATTTTTTTGATACCGGATTAATTTTCAACAACACAATCCTGAGTCCACGCACAATATCGGACTTACTTGGACTAACGACGAAGTCTGATTTGTCGATTGTGTTCAAATTAAATGAAGAACATATTTCATTTAAAGACCTGCGCTAATTCTGAAGATTTTTTTATATAAAATACATGACTGCATTGAAAACTTTGTAATTTTAAGAAAGCAAAAAGTAAATTTAGCTGCTCAGTTGTTTTCAAACACCACAGCTAATGCTATCGGACGTTGCTACTCTTTAGGTATGGAGGTTTATGAAGCTGTGGAGACTGCAGAATTTATTCAGTTAGTGAAATTGAGTAACTTCGCAAAACCCGGAAAGGTAATTTTTTTTTAAATAATTATAAATAGTGCATATTGCTATTATAAACGTATACGTTGTTGGCTTTGATTGATGAAAATCAAAACATTTTGTTTTTTTCATTTGAAATGTGTATATTTTTTAAGTGTATCAATTTTTTTTAATTTTGTAAATCGGGTAATACCTCTGTAATATAAAGTAAATAAACATTGTCTAATTATATGTTGAAGCATTTTGGTCAAAATCATGCAAATCAAAAAATTTTAATGACAATTTGATCTTTCCAAATTTTGCAAAAATTATAAAAATTTACTAAGTTTGCCACATGACGCTGAAATAATTTTTTCTGTTGTAACTGACGTACGTACGAAAAAAATAAACAAATTAAGCCATGAGTTATTAAATTCTATTTGCATTATAAGATTTCATTTACAAGCTAATTTAATTAATTGTGTAAATTTTAAATGCACATCGAGTCATGTAAAAAAAATTAATTACATAGAATTGTATAAATAATATTGTCCAAATAACAATTTGGACAATAAATTTTTTACTTATATTACATTTTAAAATATTAAAGATAAATTGCTATTAATGAATTTCAAACCCTTTGAATTACCTAGCTAAATTAAAATATTTGCATTTACCAACACTAGTTATTAAGTTCTAAGAGTATCTTTAACCGTATAGATAATTTATATCTACATTTTTACAGATGTAAAGTTTTAATTTTCCTAAAGGATAAAATCTTTTTTTATATTCACTTCACTTTTTGCACTTTAATTCTTAACATTAACTTCTCCTTTTGTAATTGAACTATTAACTTTTCCTTTTAAACTTGAAACATTAACTTTTCCTCGCATAAAAATTGAAAACTTAATTGTAAATAAACACATACAAAATACATATATTGAAGTCAACATCAAACCAACATACACATTATCTCAATTCCATTTGGGTAAAGTCTATACATCACAGAGTACACGCCATACATACAAAAGGTAAGATTTCCTATATTTTACTTTTATTAAAAGAAGAATCACTAATTCTTTTTGTTTTCTCTCCCATATAATTATAATCGATACTCTCTCTGAAAGTTTGATAAACTTGCTTTCAACCCCTATTTACCAATCTTCCACAAGAGAGTTTGCTAAAATTACACTCGTTATTTCAAATTTTTTTTCATTCATTTATAATATTTGTTACTTTTATGATATTTTTGTATTATAAATCTATGTACCTGAGTTGAAAATGTATAAATTTGAAATAAACATCTATTTTTTGAAAAAAAAAAAAAAAAAAACGGAAGAAGCGGCGTAGGGAATTTTGTAGAGAAAATTAAAAGTGTTTTTTCATTGACGTAGAGATTTTTGGAAAATATCTCCTGGCATCACTGGTCGTAATGAACACATCATCCATGCGCGGATAAACAAACAAATATTTTTTATTGTGAATAATGTAATAGCAAACAAAAAAAACTTTATTTTATTGAGAATGTATATTTTGTGAGTGCATATTTGATATATTGTGTATATATTTTGTATTTTGTGTGTCATCCGATGAAGACATTTTACGAAACGTACACTACAAAATCAAAATACAAATGATGATTGACATATTTATGTGAATGTCTCCTGTTAAACTTTAATCACGTTATTTAATGAAATTAATTCCCAAAAAAATTAATTAATTATTATTTTAATTATTAATTTAAAAAATTAAATAAATTAATTATTATTTTAATTATTAATTAAAAAAATTAAATAAATTAATTATTATTTTAATTATTAATTTAAAATTTAAATTAATTAATTATTATTTTAATTATTAAATTAATTATTATTTAATTATTAAAAATTCAAAGTGACAACAAGAAGTTTATTTAATCAAAAATATATTAATAAAATGAATTATTATTATTATTAAAATAATAATTAAAATAATAATTATTATTATTAAAATAATAATTATTATTATTAAAATAATAATTATTGGCATATATTATTAAAATAATAATAATTATTATTATTATAATTATTATTAATAATTAATTTTATTAATATATTTTTGATTAAATAAACTTCTTGTTGTCACTTTGAATTTTTATTCTTCTTCATAATTTTTGGCATTTAAATAATTTGATGGCACGAAACCATACAATTTTTAAAAACATTTGAAAAAAATGCGCAGAAGTGTATCGGATTTTTAGCGACAGACATACAATGTTGTATATTCGTTCAATAATGCACTCAATACAACAATACAACGGCTAGCGTAAATTGACCAATTACATCTGCTGGTAATAACACTACCAAGTTACATGTTGTGTATTCAACGTATCTAAGCGTTTTTTTTATTGTTGTATTGACTCAGAATCGTAAAAAATAGTGCGAAAAGTTTGCTTATGTTTACATTTTATATGTGTTATGTGCTTGTTATTTTCGGCAAAATTCAAAAGAAATGAGGTGTAGTGGTGCCACTACCTGTATTAATTTATACACTACTTTGTGTGAATTGGCTTACTTTGAGCGCGAATAATACTAATTACATTTTAAAACTGCTTTCCAAATACAAAGAATTGACTGTCTTTTCTAACTTTTATTGCTGGTTATCGCTATATTATTTGAACTAGTTGCCAACAAAAACCAAACAATCATGTGCGTATTATTTCGAGCGCATGGCACATTCGTGTTTAGTTTTGAAATACTCTTTTGTTTCTCATAAGAAATTAAATTGTTGTTGAGACTTTAGTTTGTTTTGAGCTATGATCAGGGACCGAAAATAACTGTTATTTTTGAATTTTTGATTAAAAAAACCACCGCAAGGAAATGTCTGAGAACAGAACCTAGTATACCATTTGATTGTCTTTTAAAACCTGATTTTTATTTTTTAGAAAAAAAATAAAAGTTATTTTTCGATTTTTATTTTTTCGTGCAAAAATAGAAGTTATTGTTTGACTTTTATTTTTCGAGCAGAAATAAAATTTATTATTTGACTTATTTTTTCGGTTGGAAATAAAAGTTATTTTTGACTTTTATTTTTTCGAGCGGAAATAAAAGTTATTGTTTGACTTTTATTTTTTCGAGCAGAAATAAAAGTTAGTTTTTTACTTTTATTTTTTCGGAGCAAAAATGAAAGTTATTTTTTTTTATTTCATGATGAATTAATAATATTTATTGCAAAACTTAATTCTAAAATTTTTTTAACATAATTTATTTTAATTGTTTTAAAGAATTGTTTTAATAAATATTATGAATTATTATTAGTATTTGCTCAAGCAGACGTGCGTTAGCAAATTTTTCGGAATATGCATTTTTAGAACTTCCTGGCAATATGGATTTTGATTTGGCATTCGAATTTTCACATTTTTTCGATTTTACATCAATACCATGAGCACGTAAATGGTTACAGAGGTTTAATGTCGATGTAGAAACTCCAAACCTGAAATTATTTCCCATTTTATAACACTTACAAAAAACAACTTTCAAAAATGAATATTGAAAATAAAATTTCCCAAAAAATTTGGCAAAAAGCTAATTGAAATAGGAGTTTCATTATTGTTTTGAGAAAATCTCAAATCAAGGTCGCCATCGGAATCAGATGAATTTAACTCATTTAAATTATTATTTAAATTTTTAAAGAAATTTGTAATTTTTTGGTTCTCCGTTTTAATTTTTTATGTCTTTTAAAAAAATTTAACGTTAAGTTCCTCCACCTGGGTAACAATCTTGTCGCGATGTGGGGGCTTAAGTGTACTTCGATCCACTCTGTGACCCAGAGTGGATTGGAGTGCATGACTAAAGGTTACCCTAATATCGTGGGAAGACTTTGCTCCGGATTGACGTCGTATTCTCTCTTTTCGGACCGTCGGATCACGTATATTTCTTATACCCCTAATCCGAAGTGTTAAGCGACCCGTGCTTATCGGATGGTTTGCAGTCGGGGATCTAATCTGACTGTATTATAACGGAGCCTCACTGATACCTGGGCGCCTCAGTGAGTATTAGGTTTTCTACCAAGTCCTTTTCATGCTAGCGGGGGCTATGGCATGATTGACCTCCTTTCCCCCTTACTCGTGGGACCTATATGAATTATGGATTTCCCAATTTGTCTTTTGACTACGGATTGGACGTGACCCAGCTCATTGCGCAAATCCAGGCGAGTATCGTTGATAACAACAACGAAATCGTCAGGAATTTCGCCCCAGCTGGCATGAGGATCATGACTGTAGAGGAGATCTTTAGTGAGGCGAATGCTTTGGCAATCCCCACTTCGACGGAAGATATGTGCGTGGAGTCAGACCCTGTCTCCCCACTATCGGATGAAGACGGTGACAATACAGTCATCGAAAGGCTCCCCTTCACTCGGGTCCAATTTGCTACTGGGAGCAATGAGGTGGGGTTTTTCCCTTTAAGGAACCCTCTTGTGGGACGGGATGCTTCGGATCCCACCAATGCATCGGTTTTGCATTGCGTGGGAGGAGGTGATTCGTCTCACAAGGGGGGAAGGACGGGGCGGAAACGTTCCGCTATGTACACTGAGAGGAAGTCGTATCGCAGGGCTTGCACGGTCTTGAGGAGATTTGCAAGCTGCGGTGTTGATTCCCTCTCTGTCAAGGAGCAGAGGATGCTGACTCGTCACAGAGGCACTGTTTCGCGGTATGAGTCCAAATACCCGGGCAGTGACCTCTCACGAGGCGCTGACTCTGGAAAGGAGGATGGTCCCTTGAGTGCCGATGGGAGCGTGATGCCAATTGCATCTACCTCTCAAGCAGCAAGCAAGGGGCATGAAGGTTCTACACCCTTACTCCCAACTGGAGCAAAGGAAAACACCAGGGTTTTCAAACCTCCGGAGAAGAGAAAGGGTGATGGTGTTCCTTCTACAATGGATAAAGGAAAGGGGGTAGTAAATATCGCTAATCCTTTATCACAGAAGAAGGATGTAAGGTTGGGGGCGAAGGAGGTGGAGGGGCATTTTTGTAGATATGTCTTCTTTGCAGGTTTCTCGCAAGAGGAATCGCATGAAGAGAGGCAGATCTGATGATGAGCCTTCCTCCAGCTCCAAGCGTCCTAAGAAACAGGATGACCTGGGAACTAACCCTTCCCTTCAGCTGGCTTTCATCGACAGGTCGGATTTGGATGGCAAAATCTCTCCTGAAAGGTGGAATCTAGTTGAAGAAAGGTTAATTGAATTCATTTTGGAGGAGAATTGCGATGGCATGAATGCCCGCATATTTTCTATAGGTTGGTCCAAGGGCATCACGGTAGTGAACTGTGAAAACGGGGGAACTGTAAAGTTCCTTGTGGAATCAGTGAAGCGCCTTGGTGAACTCTGGCCTGGTGCTCGGTTGGAGGTGGTCCCTCAATCCGACCTCCCTCTACGTCCAATAGCGAAGGTATGGGTCCCGCCTACCTTTAGGCGGGTGAATGTCATACCAAAACTTATTGGAAAGCAGAATGATGGATTGAACACCAGCTCATGGGTAGTTGTCAACTCCCGGACTGGTAATGGTAGGAAAGGCTGCGATCTTAGGATTGCTATTGATCAGGATTCCCTTCAGTGGCTAAGGGCAAGGGGTGGTGTAGTGTTATGTGGGTTGGCACGTCTGCAATTCCGTTATCCGGACATAGTCGGTGTCAGATGACCCAGAGGAGGCTAAAAGTGGTGCAGATTAATTTGCATCACTGCGAAGCCACCTCACACAACCTTTTAACCACCCTGCGCCGCCTTGAAGCTGATATCGCTCTTATCCAGGAACTCTGGATCCTTAGGGATAGGATCCTGGGTTTGAGCGATCCTGACTATAGGTTACTTGTTCCTGGAACAAGTGATAAGGTACGGACCTGTATTTTAGCTAGAAGTGGTTTGGACTTGTTAATCACTCCTTCCTTTTGTACAGGTGACGTAACAACTGTGGCCTACAGAGATGACCATGGGATCGATTTGATGCTGGCATCTGTGTACATGCCGTATGAGGCTGCATCCCCTCCTGGTGGCTTAATTTAACTACTGGTGGAGCATGCAAAGAGGAAAAGATGTCAGCTTGTCTTGGGTTGTGATGCTAATGCTCATCACACCCAATGGGGCAGTGCTGACATAAATACTAGAGGTGAGTCTATTTTGAATTTTATTATTCTTAATAGTAACGCTGGTAACACGCCAACGTTTAGAAACCGTGTTAGAGAGACGGTAATTGACATTACGCTCACTAACATGGATAGGTCTATGATTAGGGACTGGAGGGTTTCAGATGAGTGTTCTTTTTCTGATCACCAGCTGATATCATTCAGTATTAATCTATCTGGGGGCCTTAACAGGCCTTTTAGAAATCCAAGAAGAACCGACTGGATCAGGTATGAAAGGGCTGTGGAGGGGGAGCTTAGAGCCCTTAGGGGACGCTCCACTCCTGGCATCAATGATCGAGTTGGATCTTTGACGGATATTTTGTTGTTTTGTTATAGAGATGCTTGTCCTCTCACTTACCCGGGTAAGAGGAGCCAGCCTGCCTGGTGGAATGCGGAACTCCAGAGGCTCCGCCGTTGTACCAGGAGACTCTTTAATAAGGCTAAGAGATCGGGCCGGGATGTGGACTTTTCTGCATATAGATCCAGTTTTAATTAATATAAGGGAGCAATAAAGCGCTCAAAGAGAACCACCTGGATGAGTTTCTGCAGTAGTATCGAGGATGTTTCTGATGTGGCTCGTTTCCGTAGGATGTTGTCGAAGGATCCCCAAAGTCCTAGGCTTCGTCCAAAAGAACGATTGCATGTGGACATCCTCGAGAAAAGAAACACTAGAGGTTCTATTGAGTACACATTTTCCCGATTGTGAGGATCCAGGAAGCTATCCGTTGGGTGTAGCTGATCCCTTCTGTGATGCTGGAACTACGCCGGTTTTGGAAGACATCATTACCAGAGATAAGGTCAAATGGGCTATTAGTAGCTTTAAGCCGTTCAAGTCGCCTGGTCCGGATGGTGTCTTTCCGGCTCTGCTTCAGCATGCTGGTGATGTATTACACGAATATCTGGTGGACGTGTATAGAGACTGTCTCCGATGGTGTGATATACCTGAGGTTTGGAAAGATGTGCTCGTGGTGTTTATACCGAAAGCTGGTAAACCCAGTCACATCGGCCCTAAGGATTATACACCGATATCACTCTCATCCTTTCTCTAGAAAGCTTTGGAGAGACTTATCGATCTATATTTAAGGTCAAACATTGACTGGTCTCTGTTGAGTGGGTCGCAACATGCTTACATTAAGGGTAAGTCTGTTGAGAGCGCTCTTCATGAAGTGACTGGTTTTGTTGAGGCGAATATGGCTAGGGGTGAGTACACACTGTCGGCCTTCCTTGATATAGAGGGGGCCTTCAATAACGTTACCACTTCTTCTATTGAGAATTCACTAAGGGATATACATGCCCAGATTTTCTGGTGCGGTTTATCATCCACATGTTGGGTAATAGACTAATCCGATCAAATCTGGGTGGATGTTCTGTCGTCAAGCGTGCGACCAGGGGTCCACCACAGGGGGTGTCCTATCCCCTCTCTTGTGGCTCTTGGTTGCAAATGTTGGTCTCAGGCTCCTCGAAAGTAGGGGCTTTAAGGTTGTGGCATATGCCGACGATGTGGCTATTCTTGTGGGTGGTAAATTTTTGCCAACGCTGGGGGAACTGATGGAGTCTGCTCTTGGAATTTTATCCTCTTGGGCGACAAAGTGTGGTCTGGGGATAAATCCAAATAAGACGGACCTCGTTTTGTTCTCGCGTAGGTACAAGGATTGAAACCTTCAGGTTGCCAAGATTAGCTGGTAGGGAGCTTCCGTTGTCTTCTGAGGTCAAGTACTTGGGTGTTATCCTGGACAGTAAGCTGAACTGGAAACGAAACACCGAGGAAAGAATGAAGAAGGGACTAAATGCTTTCTACCAGTGTAGGAACTCCATAGGTAAGAACTGGGGTCTTCCGCCGAGAGCCATTCGCTGGATATATCTGGCGATTGTTAGACCGGTTATTACTTATGGCTGTGTTGTCTGGTGGTGTGCCTTAGATAAGAGTTTTCTACGGAAAATCTTGGATAAGGTTCAGCGGATTGCCTCTTTGAGTATCACTGGAGTGAGGAAAAGTTGCCCTCAGGCTGCTCTTGATACTATGCTCTGTCTGACCCCGCTTGACTTATATGTCAAGCGGTGTGCAGCGCGTAGTGCAATACGCCTGAGGGAATCGGGCTGTTGGAAACTGCGCTCGATAGGTCACTCCAGAGTTCTGAATACCGTCTTTCCTGACAGAAGGTACGGACTTTCGGAAAAATCCACTGATTATATTGTGCCTGAGGCTATGTTCCTACCTGGTTTGAGAATACTCATACCGGATAGGGCACAATGGAGTGGTGGGGTACTCCAGGGGCAGAGTGGTATACCCATCTTCACAGATGGGTCTAAGTTAGGTGGATGTACAGGTGCTGGGGTTTTCTGTAAGGAACTCGGTTTTGAACTCCACTTCAGGTTGAATGATGACTCCAGCGTTTTTCAGGCGGAGATTTTCGCAATACTGTTGGCTATTGAGGCCATAGCTGGTGGCCCATCTTCGTATTCGGAATCTTACACGATCTTCGTTGACAGTCAGGCTGCCCTTAGGGCCATTGCGTCGGTCGTTGCGGAGTTTTGGACCGGACCGTATCCGTCTATGCTGGGTTCCGGGTCACAGCGGAATACTGGGCAATGAGACGGCGGATGCCTTCGCTAGGTTAGGTTCGCTTTCAAGTGGCGATTTGACGGTTGGTCCTGACCCCCCAGTCTGTCACCTCTATGGCCTCATCGATGGATGGGTCAGGAGGGAAGAGCAGAGACGTTGGGGGAACGGATCGGGTTGTTCTGTTTCTAGGCGTCTGTGGCCTGTTGTGGACAGCAAGAGGACAGAGTGGCTGCTGGGCTTGGTTAAGGCCAGCTTAAGGTTGGTTGTCGGTTTTATTACGGGGCACTGCGAGATTAGGTCGCTGACGAGGATCTGGAACAGATCCCAGCCGGACTATTGCAGGGTATGTTGCGATGAGGAGGAGTTGGAAACTGTCGAACATCTCCTATGCAACTGCCCAGCCCTTGGTAGGTTGAGGCTGAGGACCCTTGGCAGGGCCTTCTTTGAGAACTTGAGTTCTGTGTCGAGAGCCGACATCAAGGCCCTCCACAGATTCATTAGCAGCTTGGGCTGGTTGAGAGGTGCTAGAGCTTCATAAGTGTAGTCGCACTCTCAACCTCTGTTGTTTTTTTTTTTCGTTCCTCTGTTTCCTATTCTCCCTCCCCTTTCCTATTTTCCTATATCCTCCTTTTCCTTCCTCCCCTAAGGACAATGTACAATGGGTCAATTTGGACCTCCGGGTACTGTGCTTGTCTTGACCGACAGGTGCACGTCCTCTAACCTAACCTAACCTAAATTGTTAGCACATTCACCAAAAAAACAAGAAAAGGTGTTCAAAATTACCATATCAAAAAATTAAATATTTTTACTATTAACATATCAAAAAAAGAAAAAAAAATTCAATAATGTATTTAAGTCAAGTAAAACAAAATATTTAAATATCATATTTTATATATATTAAAAATTTATTGTTTACAATATTAAAAACATATTTTCATATATTCTTAGACGCCTTTTGTACGTTGAAATTTGTTTCGAAACTTCAAATTTCAACACTCTTGAGTTTGAAGGAGAGAGGGGAAAAACGAGCGGGGGTGATTTTAGAATTTCATGTACTCAGAAATTTGCTTTGTTCTTTATTCGTATATACACAGAGTTGTATTTGATTTCACATTTTCTTTTATTTTTTGTTCCGCATAGAGAAGTTAACATCTTGACTGCCGCGGCAACTTACAAAAAACTAGCCAATAACGACAATTTGATTTTTCACATTATATTACTAAAAACTATTTTTAGATCGTAGATATCATCAAAAGGCAAAAATTATGTTTTTTAGGAGAAAAAGTGGGTAAGAGAAGATTCGTAGTTAGTCAACGGTGTTAATATAAAGCTCCCTTATTTAAAATATCATTAGTCTTTGTTGATTTTGTGTTTGAAATCAAAACATTAGCAAAAGAAAAATTTTAGCGCCAAACAATTAATTTAATAAGGTTGAAAAAATAAAAAATATTAAAAAGAATATAATTTTAATAAGGTAAATATATTAAAAAATAATAACACATAAATATATAATATATTATAATGTAATAACAAATATAATATTCATATAATGTTCATGTCTTGTGTTTGAACCTAAATCACAATGCCAAACAAAGTTGCAACTGACAAAAACAGAACGACGCGATAAAAGAAAACAAAATTTCTGAAATAAATTTTACGTCCAAAAGCGAAAGAAATTTTAAAAGAAAATGCAAAAAAGTTTCTCACATTTGTTTCGAAACAAATTTCAACGTGCAAAAGGCGTCTTACATACAAAAAACGGCGGCTGAATTTAAGCCGACTTAAGCCGAATAAATTTTCGGCGGCGGCGGGTTTTAAATTTTAGCGGCGGCTCGGCTTAGCCGGTTATCAGTCGATCGGCGCAGGTCTCTGACAGGCAGTCTGTTTGCAGTGATGCCAACTCTTAGGGCACCAAACGCGTGAATAAAAATGAAAAACGGGCTTAATTGAAAAAATTACGTTTTTAGTACAAAACAATTTCATTTTTTTCAAAAATGCGCAAAAAGGGGGCTAAAATTAAAAAGTCTTTTCAGATAAAGAAACCACAATTTCTAAACAATTTCTAAATTAATAGATATTATTGCTCTTGGGTTCATTTTACATTCAATAGAATTAAGATACTAGATTAGTTTCAAATAGAATTTACATTACAGTCTTTAAAAGTTGGTCATTTTTACAAACGATTTGTACTTCATGGTCATCCTCTTCTTCATTCATAAATCACTTTATATATGGTATTGAAACTTGTCTTTGTCAAGTGTTCTATGGAAGCAAATGACAAATGAATTGCAGTATATAACGATAGCGCAGCCTGACATTTCTTTTCCACCTAATTATTATGTAAACACAATTTTAAACTTTCAGCAAAGCTTGTGTTTTCCGGTACTTTTGGCAATTCTATGTAAATGTCAAAGAAGAGATCAAGAAATAGAAGAAAAAAATTCTGCCACATTGGCCTACAATTCGACATTGCCAGAGAAACATAAGATAATATGCCCTACAGAGTTAAAGGAAAAACGGGCTAAAAGGGCTAAACAAAAATACTGAAAAGCGCTGAAATTGCGCGTTTTTTAGTTTAGGGCTAAAAAATTTTTTTCGCGTTACAGACATTCCAAAAAGGGCTAAATCTAGCCCGAAAAGGGCTAAGTTGGCATCACTGTTTCGCCATATGTCCTTCTCTTTTGCAAGCATAGCATTTGAATTTGCGAGTGTTATGTTTCTATTATTATTACCCTGAAGTCGCCGTGGTCTAGTAGGTAGTGTGTTGGCTTATTAGCCAAAAGGCCCGGGTTCGAATCCCAGGTCAGACATCAAAACGAAAAATATTTCTTCGACGACTTCCTCTCAGCAGATTTCTGGCAAAGACTCTGGGAGTAAAAAATTGCCATGAAAAGCTTCTCAAAAATCTGTCGTTTGGAGTCGACTTTAAACTGTAGGTCCCGCCACTCCTGTATAAAAAATTAACGCACACAACATAAGTGGTGTGAGAAGCTAGGTCGTAATCCTGACTGAAGGGTTGTAATGGCTTATTATGTATGTATGTATGTATGTTTCTTATTAGAAACCAAGGCTTTTTCCTCCACAATCAAATTTAGCGTCTTGAAGCAGCAAATTTTTCACCATATCAACGGTTAACTTAGATTTCGAGTTCTCCACTGCCATTATGAGTGATTCAAATGCTATGCTTGCAAAAGAGACATCATTACCATTTCACTCACATATTCTTGAACACTGCCAAAGTCCGATAGCTTCATCTGAACCAAACGTTTGAGCAGCTCGACTTTTGTAGTCAGGCCCTTGTCCTCAAAAGCGTTTAAAAGTGCGTTCCAAGCATCCTTTGCATTCTCCGCAGTTGCAATATGAGCAAAATTCGATGGCTCTATCATGAGCGTGATTTCGGCCAAAGCACGTTCATTTTTTTCAAGATCATTGGCTGTAGGGTTTTCGCCAAGACCTGCATTAATCATCTGCCAACATCCCTTTAATACCAAATATGATCTTGCATGTCGCTTCCATACATCGAAGTTTTCCCGACCACGCAATTTCTCAAAAGGGAATGACAAATTATTTGCAGCCATTATTCAATTAAATTATCCGACAAATAATTAAAAAAAATATCCCGTATTTAAAAAATAATTTGAAGTCGATTTTCAAAAAATTTTCTTTTCAATTTTTAAAAATTTTTTTTAATTTTTTCGTGTCATGAGGCCCATAACCTGTTGTGTTGAATTTTAGAAACGAACAGAATTTTTATTTAAAACTTCAAATAATATATAACATGACATATTAATATAAACTCAGTGACTACTTTGTATAAATAGATTATTCAAGTATTTACAACAGTGTCTTTTGACACCTTCGGTAGAAATAGTGTTAAGTTTAAATTTTTTATCAATAATAAATCCAAGATATTTAATTTGATTGACTGTTTCTATAACTTGATTATTTATTTTAAAAGTTAGTTCATTGTTCATATTTATTTGCATAAGTTTTTCTAATACTAGGCATATCATTTATATACATATATAATAAATAACAATGCACCTAATACCGATCCTTGGCGTACACTGTAGTCCTTATGTGTATATATTTCGATTTTATGTTGTTCACCTTCACCATTTGCTTCCTATCGGTTAGGTATGATTTAAACCATTTTAGTTACACGGTCGAAAAAAAAATTTTTTGTATAAAATTTTTAATCTAGTACGGGTTAAAAATCACTGTCTTGTAATTATGTTTATTTTTACTACTTGGTACCATTGCTGAAATGAACATACATACGTTATAGTAGTAACTGGGAAATCCCAAAAACCAAAAGTTCAACTTTCTATAAAAGATATTTTAATAAAAAAAGTCGACGGCGCAAGCCCTTTCGGAAAGTTAAAGGTACTTCAAAAAGGGCTACATCTGGCCCGAAAAGGGCTAAGTTGGCATCACTGTCTGTTTGTGCTTCCAGTCATAAATGGGAAAGCGAAACTCGAATTGTGTTATCCTAGTCAGTGATGCCAACTCTTCGGACACCAAACGCGTGAAAAAAAAATGAAAAACGGGCTAAAAAGGGCTAAATTGAAAATATTACGTTTTTAGTACAATACAATTTCATTTTTTTCAAAAAAGCGCATAAAGGAGGCTAAAATTAAAAAAGTCTTTTCAGATAAAACCACCACAATTTTTAAACAAAATAATTTATTAATCGATATTATTGCTTTAGAGATCATTTTCCGTTCACTAGATTTAAGGTACTAGATTAGTTTCAAATAGAATTTACATTTCAATCTTTCAAAGTTGGTCATTGTTAAATACGATTTGTACTTCTTGGTCATCCTCTTCTTCATTCTTAAATCGCTTTCTATATGGTATTGAGACTTGGCTCTGTCAAGTGTTCCGTGGAAGCAAATGGTGAATGAATTGCAGTATATAACGATAGCGCAGCCTAACATTTCTTTTCCTTCTAATTATTAGGTAAATACAATTTTGAACTTTCAGAAAAGCTTGTGTATCCCGGTACTTTTGGTAATACTATGTAAATAACAAAGAATAAAACAATAAATAGAAGAAAAAAGTTCTGCCACATTGGTTTACAATTCGTCATTGCCAGAGAAACGTAAGATAATATTTCCATACAGAGTTAAAGGAAAAACGGGCTAAACAAAAATACTGAAAAGCGCTGAAATTGCGCGTTTTTTAGTTTAGAGCTAAAAAATTTTTTTTCGCGTTACAGACATTCCAAAAAGGGCTAAATCTAGCCCGAAAAGGGCTAAGTTGGCATCACTGATCCTAGTAAACCTGCTATGAGAAACAGTACATGAAAGAGAATGAGCACGGTGTAATCAGTGACGAAACGGATTTGACAGGAGCACTATTCAAAAATAAAAGAGACAGCTAATATTACCAAAAAGTATTTCTATCTCTGTCTAATTCTTTCAGTTTCGTTTATTCATGTTAGTTAATTTTTAGGGTGGATTTTTATTTTCTATTTTGGTAGAAATTAATGATATTTTTGTAGAATAATAGAATAGTTTTGAAAGGAAATGCACTTTTTTATTGGGGAAACGTAGTACGGAACTAAAGTATTTGGTGACACCTTGCATCGATTGTCACTAACTTAGTATTTAACCAATTGAGAGGTATATTTACAAACTCCTGAAACAAAAAGTTATGAGAATATATTCTGTTATATATTTCTTTTCACTTATCTTTTACACACGGAACTTGTTTCATTGTGAAGGGAAATTGCTAAGAATTCGATTAATAATGAAAAAATTACAGAATTTAAACTTTTTCATTCAAGAAATTAATAAATACTGGTAATATGCACAAATTTCTGCAAGAAAAAAAATTTATAAGCAATATGTCTTATTTGATCTTCATATAGTTAGCTTCTTGCTTACCTTTTGCACAAAAAACTATATTCATTGTGACCAGAAACTAGTCACTTTTCGATTAATATTTAAATATTTACGAATTTTTAAAATTTTCATTGAAGAAATTAAAAAATATTCTAAATTTTCCCTTTTTAACACAAAATAAATGTTTGTTTACATTTAATTTTTCTGCTTTTTTCCTTCTGTATATCTGTTGCTTCTAACACATTTGGTTCGTAATACTTAAAACAATTTTTTTTCTCCCTCTAGTCGGACCAGTGTTTTTATGTTATGAGCACTTTTCAAATGTCATAGCTTTCGTCACTGATTAATTGTGAGAATGAGTACCAAAAACTTAATGTTCGGACGGTAATTAAGGAAAGTTAGTTTAATAAAAAGAATTTCAAATGACGAGGAAAAATAAAATTCTACGTGTTAAAGACTTTAGTACAAGGTGAATTCATATAATGGGGTTTTGTCAGCTCAGGTGAAACCTTTTTTATATGCAAAAGTTTTGTTTACGTACCGTGAGCAAAGATAAATTTGTTCACTTACTACTTTGAAATACAGTTTTGAACAAAAAATTATCTATAAAAGGAAATTTATTGTTCTTAAGACTAAATAAAATCTTAAAATCTATATTTTTATCATAAATTAAAACACCGCTCTGTTGCTCATGTGTAAAAAGAACATTTCTGGGCAGAAAACCTGACGATTCTTTGACTGCAGCGGATAAATTTTCTAGAAATTCCTCTGGAACAAAATGCTGTTTAATAATATATTTGTTAGTTTTTTTATAATAAGTGTATAAATTTTTTTGATCACAGTATATACATTCTTTAGTTTATTTATATTTTTATTTATATTTGTATTTCACATATTTTTATAATTCTTAATGTACTGCTTTTGTCGAAGAATCTGTTCGTATGGTTTCTAATATCCCCCTGAAGTATGACTACCTTAGTAGTGGCGCAAATCAGTACGTATTTAAAAAAAAAAATGTAAAATAAATTTTTTTAGCAATTAAAATTAAACAAGAGAGGTATAATGACACGAAATAACAATTTAATGTCATTATATGAATTCGTATTTGCCATTTCTAACATACGGCGAATTTCATTTGATAATCTAGCGCCCAGAATAAAAGCAACAAATATATGTTGTTTGTGTTAAAAAATGCTGTGAATTGAGTTGTAATTCTGATTCGCCCAGTTTTAGTAGTTTAGTTTTTGTTAAAAAAATAATTTTTATTCTCACACTATTATTATAGGCATTGTTCAATGAGTTTTGATAAAATGTAAAATATGATAACTTCATGTCATATTCTTTGATATGTGGAGAAATATGACATTTCCGGTAAGATATATTTATGCAGCTAGTGTTGTCAAAGCACAAATATGTATTGTTTTTGACAAAATCCAAAGCGAAATGAGTTGTTGTAATGGTGCCAAGTCAAAGCAAATTGAAAAGGTAGTGTTCAAGGTATATTCAAATAGGTAATAGCAAGACATATTCAAAAGGTAGTGTTATTAGCCCAGCTGACTACTTTTTTGAGTGCGCGGGATTGTCAAATGTTTTGTATACGTACAGTGAGCAAAAAAAATTGTACACTTACTATCTGGAATACATTTTTGGACAAACAATTACTATAAAATGAAATTTATTGTCCTTAGGATTAAATAAAAGCTTAAAAAGTATATTTTGATTATAAACATTTCTCTATTGGTTACGTATACAGAAAATAACCATCGAAACTATGGAATTCAACATTTTTAAGCACAAAGGGTTGTGATTCTTTGACTACGGCGACCGAATTCTCTAGAAAGTCATTTTGGACAAAATCCTGTAAAATAATTTATTTGTTAGTTTTTTTCAATAAGTGTTCACATTTTTTTGCTCACTGTATATACATTCTTTTCTTTATTAATTTTTTTATTTCCTTTTATACTTGTATTCTACATAATTTACAATTTATTCAAATATTCTTGATGTTCTGGCACAGCTTTTATGGTAGAATTCGCTCTTATGCTTCCCGGTATTCCTCTGAAGCATAACGACCCAAAAAATTTGTTTTTCTACATTTTGTTTTTTAAATTTTTTTTTTATAAACAAAAAGAAACAAAAGATAAATAATGACACAAAATAACTACTTTATATCATTATATGGATTCGCCTTTGTCATTTTTGGGTTACGGCGAATTTCATTTGACATAACCGGTCACACAAAAACAACAGAAAATACATGTTGTTTTTGTTAAAAAACACTGCGAATTGAGTTTTTGTACTATTGCTATTACCTAGTTGAATATACGTCGGGTGCCACTACCTGTACGAGATTCCTTTTGCACGTTCAAAGTGCTTTACAAAGTATTTGACAAACTCTTTTGCATTTTCTTTTAAACTTTGCTTCGCTTTTGCACATTAAAAATTTATTTTGATATTTTGCTGTTGTGTATGCAACCATCGGTAAACGCCTGACCAATAATAAAGCAATTTTGCGACTACCTCAAAGTGTAAACTTACCACCACTCGTGCTTCCCTTATCTCCAAAGCTAATCAAGAATCATCATAGGACTTTGCAAAGTACTTTAATCGGTTAAAAGTGTCTAAATATATCTTGGGCACAATAATAAAAATATACTGCTTTCATTCAAGGTTGCCAAATGTTTAGCTGATGTCATATTTTAAATATGGTAATTGCTCGTCGATATTTAGTATGTTATCGACTTTATAATAAAATTTGTATCAACTTGGAACTTTGTATTTTGGAAGTTCTCACAATTTTTCCGGACAATAAAAATCGTATTTAATTGGTAAGTATGATATATTTATGTGCAAATTTTTAAAGTTCTTATTTCCATATTATACTTCTTATCCTTTAAAATTGTTTCAAGTATAATGAATTAATAACCATTGGAAAACCAATAAATTTGGTGTTGAAGTAGCAATAACTAATATAAAAAGTCATATGTATGTATATTATTTTTTAGGTAAGAGAAAAGGAGGTGAAAAAAAAAAACGCTTGGCAATAAATAAAAAACACATTAAATCGAAGAAAATTCAGAGACCGGCGTTTCAGATAAGAAGGACCACATACTTTCACACGTTTCGTGTGTATAACAAAGTTATAAATCGGTCTTTGCAGTAGTGTTGGTCGACATCTTCGCGTCTAGGACCTCTTGTATTTAGAATAAAAAGACCCAGTTGAAGAAAAAAGAAAAGTAAAATTTTGTTATTGTGACATTTTGATTTTGTTTCTATTGTCAAGTTCATTCATTACAACATACATTTTTGTGTCTGCGTGCGTGTATATAGGTAATCATGGCCAACAATTACACTGGTTTTAGTTACGGCGGTACCCAGTACAATTCGACGGGTACGCCGGGTGCTTACAGTTCAAATTCCGTCTCATATCCGGCTGTAACCAACGCCACTTATGCCAACGCTGCCGCGTACCAGTCAGCCGTAGCTGCTGGAAGCGGTAGTTATGCAGCTGGAGGCGCAGCCAGTGCTGCTGCTGCAGGCTTTGCTGGCTATGGCGGTGGGGACTATGGTCGTTCTCCATTGCAGGCCTATGACTCGTCTAAAACATTTTATCAGCAGTCTGCCTCCAACTACAACTCCGCTGCAGCACCTACGGTCACTAAGACTCATTATTCGGCACCACCGGTGAAAAATGTGACTCCAATTGGCACTAAACCTGCTGGTGGCAAAGATAAAAGTGGCGCTGGAACTCCTGGAAAATTGCCTGGAACCGCTGTGACTACAGCATCTGGTTCCTATTCAAATTATGATGCCGCTCTCTACAGTGCTGCCTCTATGTACGTTGCTCAACAGCAGCAACCTGTAGCTGGAAATGCAGGAAAGCCTAATGGTTCTGTTGGAGCTGGTAATTGGCCTCCATATCGAAAGGGTGGCCCGGGTGGAGCTGGTAGTAAATCGTCTAGACCAAAGCAAGCACCTAGACCACAACAACTGCATTATTGCGAAGTTTGTAAAATATCTTGCGCTGGACCGCAAACTTATCGAGAACATTTGGAGGGCCAAAAACATAAGAAACGTGAAGCATCACTTAAAATGCAAGCTAGTGCGCAGACGACTTCCCAAAATCGTGGTAATAACTATCATTGCGAGCTTTGCGATGTTACTTGTACAGGTACCGACGCTTATGCAGCCCACGTTCGGGGCGCTAAACATCAGAAAGTTGTCAAATTGCATCAAAAGTTGGGTAAACCTATACCTTCTGAAGAACCAAAAAAATTATCAAAAATAAATTTTGTTCCCGCTGCCGGGTCTAATGCTACAGCAGCCAAAGCGGGAGGTGGTGAAGATATGGATAATCAAGCTGAGACAGATAAACAGGAAGGTTAACATTTATATTGGTGTGTGAGAAATAACATAAAGTTAATTTATTTAAAATATTATTTCAGAAACCGCTGATGATGGTAGCAACCATGAAAATACAGATAATATCAAACCAGTAGGTGGGGAATTTATCGAAGAAGTAAAGGATGAAGAAGGAAAAATCCTTAGCTTTAACTGCAAATTATGCGATTGTAAATTTAATGATCCTAATGCTAAGGAAATGCATATGAAGGGTCGTCGACATCGCCTGCAATATAAACGTAAAGTTCAACCAGACTTGGTTGTTGACTTTAAGCCGACACCACGACAACGCCGTTTGGCTGAAGCACGTGCACAAAGAGCTCTTTTAAATTCTCATCGCGGGCAGAATTCCAGTTTTGGTGAGAAACAGGCCTATTGGGGTGATGAGCAACGCAGGCGTGCACAATTCGATGATGAATACGATTATAATAATTGGTTAGCTCGAAGTTTTGGAGGTAAGTTTTAATTGAAACATTCTCATGAATAATAAAACTTTACAATTATGTATACTACAACCTACAGTCAAAATTTTTCCCTAATTGCAACTTAAGAGAAACATAAAAAATTGTAATTAAATTTTTTAATTTATTATTTTTTTAATTTTTTGATTGTTATTGTTTTTTTTAATTTTTCTACAAAGAAAAATCGATTGAAAATAATTTTGAACCAATTGTACCAAAAGTTTATATAATTCTAAAAAAGCGCATTCGTACGCTTTTTTTTTTTTTTTTTTTTTTTTGAAAAATTTATACTATTTATTGTTTTTAGAAAATAAATCATAAAAAATTCATCTTAGAGATATTTCAGCCTGCTTATAAATGATCCAAGTTATAAATTTTTCCTTTGTAATGGGAAACTGTAGCAATTTTGTAAAACGGCACCAATTAGACACTGCTGTGTTTCAAAACTGGTATGATTAAATTAATAATCTATACAAAAACACAATGCGGGAATTATTCATCTATTCATTTATTTAATAGTAAAAAAAAACTCCCATAGTTATTAATTTGCTGCCTTAGCCCAAATGAACATTACATTACAACGATGTAAAAACAAAACCTTTTTTTATGGAATACAGTCTGGTAATAATAATAAAAACTACCAGTGCCTGTTGTTAATTTTTTTGCTCTTTTCGGCTGATGTGCTACCAAAATATTTTACTTCCTTTGGCAGTCTCAAAACCGTACCGTTCTTTTCTAAGTGGTGTAGCTTTACATTGTATTTTCGAGGGAAGAAGACAAGTTCTGTCTATCTGCCTATTTATGTACCTTTGCTATTAACAACTCGATAAGGGCGCTGATCGTTGGAAGATGCTTTCCCTTGACAAGTATCAGCACGTCGAAAACTATCATTTTGAAGAGACCGATTTTAATTTCTATTACGATTTGGTCAGTGGTGATATTACTCCCCCCTGCAGTGTGCCCCTACTTATTTGTTTCCTGACGGAGAGTAATTTCAATGAAAATTGGAAGCTTCCTGATAACATATTTTTAAGCCATCTGTGTGTTATTTCGCATGAGCCAGTGATCATCAGATCAATGTGGCTGTGCTTATATTTTCAAAGACCATCTCTATTTCTAGAAAGGTGATCTATGGTGGTAACTATTTCGAATAGTGCTGTGTCCACAGGCCTACCCTTACGTAAGCGTACAATGCACTACTGAAGTTGTTGCCCCGATTTTGCTCCTAACGTATACAGTATTATACAAAAGAAAGGAGTTGTGTTTGCTAGATCGTAGGTTTAGGTTAGAGGACGTGTTTTTGAGACAAGTACAGTATTCGGAGGTCAAGTTGGCCTATTGTACTACGTCCTAAAGGAAAGAGGATAATAGAGGAGAAATGAAAAAAAGAGGGGATGTATGAAAGGAAGAATAAGGAAGCGGAGAAATAACACAAATCACAGACACACAAGAGAACGTGACTACACTATTGCGGCTCTGGCACTTCTCAAACAGCTCAGACTAATAATGAATCTATGGACAACCTTAATGTCTGCACTCGACAAAGAATTCAAACCCTCGAAGAAGCCCTAGCCAAGGGTCCTCGACCTACTAAGGGCTGCATATGTTGTGTTCGCAGAATAAAAACGTCTTTGCAGTTTGAAGCTTGTAATAGGAATAAAAATAAGTTTATTGAATTCATGTCGAAAGAAGTACTTAAAATTACATACATACATAATTGGCCATTACAACCCTTCAGTCAGGATTACAACCTAGCTTCTCACACCACTTATGTTGTGCGCGTTAATTTTATAAATGAGTGGCGGGACCTACAGTTTAAAGTTGACTCCGAACTACAGATTTTTGAGAAGCTTTTCATGGCAATTTTTACTCTCAGAGTCTTTGCCAGAAATCTGCTGAGAGGAAGTCGCCGAAGAAATATTTTTTCGTTTTGATGTCTGACCTGGGATTCGAACCTGGGTATAGTACAGTATATCCTTACTGACTGAATACAACAAATACAATACAGATTTACATAACTTCGACAAGAAGAAGATTAACAATTTAAAATTATCAACCATATAATAGGGTTGTCATAACTTAAATGATTATTAGATTACCAACAGCATGGTTACAGAGGAGGTGTTCAAAAGTTTTCATCTCTTACTCTTACACAACATACGCTGCAATAGTCCGGCTGGGATCTGACCTTATCAGCAATCTAATCTCGCAGTGCCCCGTAATAAACCAATACATAATTGGTCATTACAACCCTTCAGTCAGGATTATTGACCTAGTTGTTCGTGCCACTTATGTTGTGTGTGTTAATTTTTGAGAAACCTTTCATGGCAAATTTATTTCAGGATGTTGAAGTGAGACATTGGGGAATCAGAACCAACTATCAAATTGCAATCAGAAAGTGAACCTAATCTAGCGAGAGTATCCGCCCTCATTACCGAGGATTCCGCTATGACCCGGCCGCATTATAGACAGATTCAAAAGACCTTAACAACTCTGCATTCGCGAACAAACCATGATTTGGACCAGACCGACATCATGGCCTGACTGCCAACGAAGATCAAATAAGATTCCGAATCCGTTGACATACAAATCAAGCGGAGTCAGGCAGAGAATAGTATCAGAGCAGTATCAAGGCAATCCGCTGAACGATATTCAAGATTTTCCGTTGGAAATTCTTATTTAAGGCACACCAAACAACACAGCCATAAGTAATAACCGGTATAACAATCGCCAGATATATCCAGCGAATGTCCTTATCGGGAAGACCCCAGATCTTACCTATGGAATTCCTATACTGATAGAGAGCATTTAATTCCTTCTTCATTATTCCTAGGAATTTTTTTTTTAATCAGCTGGCTATCCAGAACAACATTAAATACTTGATCAACGAAAGTTCATGACGTCGGTAAGTTGAAGATTTCAACGAGGCCTTTATTGGAATTTATACCCAGACCCCACACTTCGTAGCCCAAGAGGATAAAATCCCAAGCGCAGACTCCAGCAGTACACCCAGCTTTGCCAAAAATTTGTACGCTTAACGATAGAACATCCACTCAAATTTGATCGGATAAGTCTATTACCCAGCATGTGAGTGATAAACTGCACCAGAAAATCTGGGGCATGTATATCCCTTAGTGAATCCTCAATTGAAGAAGTGTTTACACTGGCCCCCCCCAATATCTAAGAAGGCTGAAGAAGTGTACTCTCGCCTGTCCAAATTCGCCTCAACAGAACCTGTCACATCATGAAAAGCGCTCTTACTGACCGGTCTTTTGCAGAGACTCATCCAGCTGATTCTTTTTGAGCTATTAATTTATATTTTATAATCATTAAAAGTGGATCGATATGCGGAACAATCAACATCCTCGCCCGACCTAATAGCTTTATTAAAGAGCTTCCTAGCACGTTTTTCAAATTCCCCATTCCACCAGGCTGGCAGGCTCCTCTTACAAGGGGACAAAAGTGCTCAAAAGTATAATATAACAGATATAAAAAATAATACACGTGATAATGACAGAAAACGAAAAAATTCCACGATGAACGAAAATACGCAAAACAAATATTCAAAGAGCAATTATTATGCTCCGCTCGACACAATATACGATTCTGAGTGTGAGCAAGAATCGCTCACGCAATTTACTCAGCACGTGTCAGCGAAAGTCAATAACAAGTGTAACAATACCGAATTTAAAAGTGAAAATTTTGACAGATAAAACACCAACAACAAATGTAAACAATGCAACAAAACAGAACAATAATATTCAAAACAACACAAACAATAATCAAAACAAACGTGAAATATACCTTCGATCCAAATATTTAATGCGGATTCAAAAGCATTAATTACATTTATTATGAAAATAATGATTCCTTTAGACGAGCCTGTAAAACTTTTAATGAATGCTACCAAGTAATGGATTTTTCTGAGCCTAAAGAAGTTTTAAAGAAAACCCTAATTATATTTTTAAATTGTTAATATTCTTCTCGTTGAAGTATTTGTTGTATGCGGTCAGTAAGGATATACTGTATCTATTGGCTTTAAAATAAATAAATACATTGATGACTTCACCCTTAAAAACACCAATAATAAAGACAAGAAAATTACATTGTTCCTTAATACACTATCCTTTTACGTCCATGAAGTCGCCGTGGTCTAGTGGGTAGTGTGTTGGCTTATTAGACAAAAGGCCCAGGTTCGAATCCCAGGTCAGACATCAAAACGAAAAAATATTTCTTCGGCGACTTCCTCTCAGCAGATTTCTGGCAAAGACTCTGAGAATAAAAATTACCATGAAAAGCTTCTCAAAAATCTGTCGTTCGGAGTCGACTTTAAACTGTAGGTCTCGCCAATCATGTATAAAATTAACGCACACAACATAAGTGGTGTGAGAAGCTTGGTCGTAATCCTGACTGAAGGGTTGTAATGGCCAATTATGTATGTATGTTTACGTCCATGTGAAATATCACTAATACTAATTTCTATACATTTACACCAAAATGCATTAAGAACAAAACTGTCCTCTTAAAAGGCATTAGTGCAGATACAGATACCGAATTAATATTAAATGAACTACATAAACACGATAAAGATGACTTAAAATTTATTAAAGTTAGTCATTTTAGTACGAATAAATTTAAAAAAACGATTATAATCTTAGAGCAACTTTCAGTAGATAGTGACAATTATTTAAAAAACATAAGGGGCATCTTTTACCACCATGTACTGTACCACCATGTATTGGGAAGTACTACGTGAGCCCAAAATTCAACAGTGCCAGAATTGTCAAGGCTTTTTTCATAGTGCTTCCAACTGTTACATGCAACCGAGGTGCGTAAAATGAAATCATTCACGGGGGATTGGGAAATGTTCAATAACAAATGTTAGTGAAGGTGAACGCGACAAATTTTTTTTGTGTTGTATGTAACAAGTATGGCCATCCTGCTTCGTAAAGAGGTTGTGAAAAATATAAGAATCTACAAACCAAAATTAAACAGAGAAGAAGTCTTCTAAAGATCAAAGCGATCAAGATGCTGTTCAGATTTTTGCTTTCAAAAACCATCTCAAAGAACCATTCCTTTTCGAAAGGTATGTTTTTACGATAAGATTAAATTATAGAAAGACAAACTGGAAATTGTTTCGGAAGAAAATTATTACTGCTATGGAGTATTATGATAATATTCCAAATAATGTTGATCTAAGTAATAATGAAATCGACTTATATCTGGAGAGATTAAATAATTTAATTTTAAAATCAATTGAGCAGACTGTTCCAAAATTTGAGAATATGGATCAATTTCATAAATTCAAATCAAGCGCTATTATGCATTACAAGAGCTATTGATTTATTCGCAAAGTTTCCGACTGCATACTAGGCACTTCTAATTTTTCCAAGAAGTGGAAAGTAGGTAAAATTGTCAAATTATCAAAAAAGATCTATTGCTCTTCTACCAAATTTTAGCAAGATCTTCGAAATTTGTGTGAACACGAGGATAACTAATCTTGTAGAAAGCCGAGCAGTAGTAAATGAGAACCAATTTGAATTTAAACACATGCATTTTACGACACACGCCGCACATAGACTAGACTAACATTCAATGGAATTTCAATAGAAAATTTTGTACAGGCGTCTGTTTAATAGACTTTCAGAAAGCATTTGATAGATTGCTGGTTTGTTTTTTAAATTACATGAATACAATTTACCATTCAAGCTAAGACCTATACTGTGTAATATGTTGAGTGACCGAGAATTTATTGTAACCAGTCAAAGTTACACAAGCTCTAAAAAATTTTCCTTGGTTAATGGGTTGCAGCAAGGTACGGTTAACGCCCCTATTTTATTCAACATATATATTTATGATTTATTTAATATACAAGAATCAATCGGCTTCGTGGAGGATGTAATAATATATCATGCTGGTGATAATATGAAGGAAATAAATCAAAATCTTCAGAGAAAGTTTGACTTCGCCCGCCCAACACAGGTTACATTAATATTTATTGTAATACGCTGCATAAAGCGCTGATGAAGTTGTAGTTGTTGTAATCGTTCCAAAACAGAAACTAACAGACATACACGTTACATATGTACATATGCAGTTATAAACCATTGAATTAGCAGACTTTTACGTATCCATTAAAGGTAGGATTGTCGATATCAACTCTATGAACTTATCCACAAAATTTTATTCGTTTAAGATCAATATATACCTAAATATTCAATTTTAACGATTTGCCACGCCCTCTTAACATTTATGGATATGAAAAATAGATGTTGTCCAAATCTCAGACCTACCCGGTATACACACAAAATTTCATGAAAATCGGTGGATCAATTTCGGAGGAGTTTAACCACTAACACCGTGACACGAGAATTTTATATATTAGATTATTATAATAAAAAAATCTACAAAATTTTAATAATTTTTTTAATTTTTAATTTAATTTTATTCTTTCACCATTTTTTAATTAATTGTTTGGCGCTAAAAATTTTCTTTTGCAAATGTTTTGATTTCAAAGACAAAATAAACAAAGGCTAATGATATTTTAAATAAGGGAGCTTTATATTAACACGTTTACTATTTACGAGTCATTTCATACTCACTAAACCACTTTTTCTCCTAAAAAAAAAACGTAATTTTTGCTTTTGATGATATCTACGATCTAAAAATATAAGTAATATAAGTTTTTAGTAATATAATGTGAAAATATCAAATTGTCGTTTTTGGCCAGTTTTCTGAAAGTTGCAGCGGCAGTCAAGGTGTTAACTTCACTATGCGAAACAAAAATAAAAGAAAATGTGAAATCAAATACAGCTCTGTGTATATACAAATAAAGAACAAAGCAAGTTTCCGAGTACATGAAATTCTAAAACCACCGCCGCTCGTTTTGCCCCTCTCTCTTACAAACTCAAGAGTTTTGAAATTTGTTTCGAAACTAATTTCAACGTTCAAAAGGCGTCTTAGATCCCCAAATAGCAATTTTACAAGATATATTTCTAATAAAAAATTGTATAAGGCGGCAAATATTTTTAGGATTGATAATTTCACAATCAAAATTATTAGAAATCACATCTACAAAAGTACACGAAACTGTACGAATAATTTGATGAAAGTATTTTGGTTGATTTTGTTTATCTCGATAAGATGCAAGTCATACAAGATCGCTCTGGTATTCTAATTTTCTATCATTTATATAGAAGAGCGAACGTGAAATGTGTAGAGAGCAACTTGGTTGAGAACAAGGACGTGAGATTTCACGGATTTTCTGGAGAGCAAGAATTTGAATAGGCAAAAATATTGGTGAATTATGGGATAGTATAGATTTACTTTTTTACTTTACCTGACCTATTTCTCCTCCTTTTTTAAATCATTTTATTTATATATATATATACAAGTAATGTTTTTTTTTCGTATTTTTTTCATTACAATATTAAAACTATTTTTTAAGCATAAAACAATTTTATGCAGTAAATGAAAATACTTATATAAATAATTTTAAGGAAGACATAATTTTATTATTAAACGTACTTGAGTTTTCAATTTACGGGCTTTGTATCAATTAACCATACATGGGCACACTGCATTATATTTTTAATGCAGTATGTATATCAGTAAGCAGTAAAATTTTTTTCAGTAATCAGTAAAATTTTATTACTTACTTTAAATTTTTTCAGTAATCAGTAAAATTTTACTGCTTACTGCAATTTTTTTCAGTAAGCAGTAAATTTCAAGTTTTTAATGCAATATTTATTTAATGCAGTATGCTCATGTATGCAGTTAACTATTATATTGTAATACTTTTTGTTTATTCTTTATTTTTTTGTGTTAAAAATCATGTATAAATAAATATTTAAACAATAAACACAAAAAAAGATAGGTACACTTAAGCCCCCACATAGCAACAACATTGTTACCCAGGTGGGGTCGTTTAAAGCTTTAGTAACATCTTCATGTGCGCTTAATTTGCTATAAAGAATTTACCTGAGTAAGTAGGTATACAAACATATGTTACAAGGCTTATACTCTCATACTTATATGCCAGTAGAAAGACTTGTGTTAAAGCCGAAAGTCCATACCATACATGAATAGTTTCGATAAATATGTTTGAATGTACCATGTTCGTTTTTTTTTTCTTGCATTATAAAAATATTAATAAAAACATATTTCAGAATAAAGTTTACTACTAATTTAAGAGAAAAATACATTTTTTCCATTTCTTTCATGAACAAAATATGTATACTAGTTATAGAATGTTTTTATGTACTGAGTAGCATTTCTTTTGAGTTTATAATTTGTAAACAAGAAAAATGGAGGATAATTTAACAGAAAACAATCGTCTTGTGTCATTTTGAGGATTTCTTAGACCTTAGCAGCACAAAATATCATATATGTAAATTCATAAACATGTAACTAAACCCAAAAATTTTTTAAAATCACAATTTATTTTTCATTTTTCCCAAACTGTTTGCAAATTATTTTACCACAATGAGCTGATCAAAACAAAAAAACACTCGCATATAACGCATTGTATGTAACTTGCAATAAAAATCCCATAGAATGGGAGAATTTCATGTAACGCAAGGTCGCATTAACACTTTTGGTGTCTGAAATGGTGACATTTTCAATAAAGAGTCTACGCTTCGTAGTTTTGATGGAACAGCTGTTTCTTTTTCTATGTTAGATTTTGTTCTGTTTACGGTATAATAATAATAAGTTACACTATATTATTGCTTTTCACTTTTATTTTTAAAACTACAATAAAAATTGTTGGTCAATTCACACGACTTTGTATCGTGTATGTTGTATTGAATATACTTGGTTGTTTGTGAACGCTCAATGCTATGCTGTATTGTGTATTTCGTATTCCAAATTTATTTTTTTTTTGGCATTCAAACAATTTGATAGCATGAAACCAACACAACTTTTGAAAAACATATGAAAATAATGTGTATAAGTGTATCGGATTTTTACATGAAAATTACCAACAACAAATTATCAATACAACGATACAACGGCTTGTGTGAATTGACCATATATGTATATTTTTGTATAATAAGATTGATCCCAAGAGGGCTAATACATTTTTTGGTAAGCTTCACTTAAGTATGACTTATATGACTTCAATTTATCAAAAGCATTTTTCTCGATATTAGTTCTAAGTGCTTATTTATTATTATAATTTTATCTATTTGATTATCAATACATAAAGTAAGAAATATTTTTTCTGATTTTTTGAGGTTTTCGGCTCTTGCCATGTCTTAAGATTAACCAAGTCCTTCATGTATTCTGTTTAGACGAGCGTTAACTTAACACTTGTCACCACATTTTTTCGAGTTCCATTCTCGCCTTCTACAATGGTGGATTTTTCTTGTACTTTTGTTGTATTGTTTTAGGATCCCCAGCCCAGCTGATTTCCGACATGGTTCGAAAGCTCCCATTTGGTAAGCCTTGAGGTCAAATGAATACTGATACCCACCTTAGCTGCTGGTCACCATATCGCGCATCCACCATTGCCAATTTACACCTATGTAGCGGGTTTGGTAAAGAATTTTTGTTAGACAAAATTTTTAAAGTCAATTAAACCAGTAATAAATTAACCTAAAGTAGGCAAATAGAATAAATAGCCACATTACTCATGAAATGATAGTACACCATTATTATTTCTGGAAAATACTTTTATTAAGACAAATCAGAGGTTATATTTTTAAGGAGTTAAATTCTAGTTATCCAAGATCATTAATATTTTTTTCTATAGAAATCAAGTGTTTTTAACACTCGATTCTTAAAATTCTTCAGTACTTAAAATTCTATTATTGAAATAATAGTGCGAATTTTGATTTCAGTTTTTTTTTTATAATATGACCTACAATGAAGTAACAAAAAATAACGTTCAATTTTTCTGCTTTAAAAATATTTAGGCAACCAACGTGGATTTGGTGGACGAATAGGTAATGGACCGCCACCGTTCTTTGGAATGATACCTGGAGGTGCCGGTATTCGACGTCCTGAGAGTAATGATGATCGCCATGCAATTGCTCGTCACGCACAAATATATCCAAAGGAGGAAGAATTGCAACTTATACAACGCATTGTTTCACATACTGAACGAGCATTAAAATATGTATCCGATAGTCTTGCTGAAAATCCAAACGATATTGGTCCCTCTGCGGCTAAAAAAGAGAAAAATGATGGCAGTGCTGTTAAGGATGGTCGCGACAATCAAATGTTGTCGTTTCAAAAAGAAGCTGATTCTGGAAACATTCGCATTTTGAAAGGTGTAATGCGAGTTGGATTTTTGGCTAAGGGATTACTTTTGCAAGGTGATAATGCAGTGGAATTAGTTGTTTTATGTTCAGAGAAACCGACAATTGGCTTATTAAAGGGGGTTGCAGCGGAATTACCAGGGAAATTAAAAGAGGTTGCAGGTAATTTATTTAAAGATTGTAAAATATATATCACAAAAATACATACGCTTAATAAAAATTATAAATAAAAAGACTAAACTGGTAACATTCTTAACAGTTTATAGAATGAACCAAAAAGTCTTTTTTTCTAGGCAACTTTTTCCAAAGAAATAGCTTGATGTGCATGAATTGAATTAAATTATTACATTTACCTATATCATTTCAATAAAGTACTGTTTGAAATGGTTTTTATGATCTTGATTGTTATATTTGTTTTAAACTCAAAATAAAATTGATATAAGATTTTCTTATAACATTTTCATGGAACAGTTAGTGTGTGATCTTAGAAATACGATGGCAATTTGTATGGAAAAAGTAGTGTAAAAGTGAAAATGTGGTGGCATTAACAACTAAAATTATTAAAAGCGATGTAATAAATGCAACGACAAAATAAACAAACATTTTGTATTTGGTGTTTTCAGCTCTTTTTCACAGGATGATTTCATACTGGCCATATTGAGATTGCTTCTAAACAACCTACCTAAACAACTACTACCATAATCGATATTAAGAAAACAGTCTTCCTCGTACATTATCTGTAGTGGACATTTAACTGGATAAAGGACTTATAACGGTAACACATGTACTCTTCGTATCTCACAAGTCCGTGGACCACGTTAAGAATCAAATTATCTCAAAGGAATATATTTATACAAAGTTTAGGGGGTCTTTATTTTAAACTTCCTCTTTTATTATTACACAAGGAAGATAATACAGCTCAGTTTTTATTCAATTTGACCAATATATTTGACTTTCGTGTTCACTACTTCGTTTAGTTTTGCGTGTCATTATTCTCCTAAATAAACTAGCTCACAAAAGACAGTGAAATAAAAAAAACTTTGTGTAAATAAAGTCCTTTGAATATTGATTGATAAATAACTTATCAATTAAAGAAAAAAAACATTGTTCACACAAATCAAGCATTATTTTTCTAAATTAATTTCTTTTCGTCTTCTAGTCTCCATAGTATTAACTCGTCTTTAGAGTCAAATCCAAAGTGCTATTAATTTGTGTGATATATCAATAATGAAGTAACAATATAGTGTGCAATTTCATTCATTATATTGTTCTATTTCAAAAGAAATATAAAATATAAAAAATTGAGACCGAAATTACTAATGACATTCTGGCAAGTCACACATTCGTATTAATATATACGTAGCAATTTTTCATTCTTTCTGATTTAAACTATTGTACGTTTGCAATTTTTTTATTTTACTAAATGTTTGACTTTGATGGCATAAACAATTTCGGTCAAAGTTTTTACAGAACCTTTAAAATGTACATATGTAGTACTATGTAAACAGAGTTGCAAAAAGGGAAATGTAATCAAATATTAAATAAATTATTTGTTCGATTTGTATTTATTCTGAAGACCATTGTGGTCTATTTATCTTTAAACGGCTATTACAAGTTCAAATAACCTTAAAATTAACTATTATCGAGATATTACTGTATCTATATTGTGTTATAAAATTTTGTATAGTGAAACAGAGCAACTCCCTTTTAATCTACTTTAAAGCAAATTTAAGCATTATCAACTGTAATTTAAGTATAAAAATGAATTTTAGGTAAATTTTTGGGTTTTTTAAATTGCAAACATCTTAAATTGAGAAATCGTAACGGCAATATATGTAGAAAGTGTTCTACATTTTACAATAGAGAAAATAATCTGGTTTGCTATAAAAATTACGTTTTCGAAAAAGAATACTACTTGTGTTTGTATAAATTTCTTTTTATATAAATCTTTGAAATTACATTTTGCTCTTTAATATTATAACAGTGAGATTCAGAAGAAATGTGGATTATAAAGTAAATCATATAATACTTATTAAATATCTATATACAATATATTTATAATTTACGGGTTTTTAAGACATATTTGTTCTTAATCTATTGTATAGAAACTGTCACTATAACTATTTAAAAATGCTTTATAAAAAAACTTTTCTAATTACATAAAAAATTGGGAAGTTTCGTGCAGTGATTTTTAGCTTAAAAATATTAATGTTAAAGCCGGTGACATTTAATATGTTTTAGGTCAACCTTTTTTTTTTCTATCAACTACAACAATAAGTTATCTTTTCATGGGATAGTTCAACGCCGTTGCGATCTTACAATTTCTTTCTTGTATTCTCACATAATTATAGTTTAAATTGGTATTCATTAACTGTTTTGAACCCACAATTTTGTTCCAAATGGTACCATAAATGCTCAATCAGTTTTAGTTTAAATTAATTGCTATGTATATTTTCAAATAAGTTTTAATGTTAGAGCTGACGTTTAAACTCTTGAGTTCTCGTTTAGTATGCCAACTCACTGCTTGGTTGGCAATAGGTACAAGTAACAACTTAGATGACACAATATCAACCATTTACAATAAAAGTTAGTCACACCCAAACTATACTTTTACTTTATCCAATTGCACAGTATGTTAGCATTACCTTGCATAAAAATCCATTTTATATACATAAGCGAATGGAGTCGAATGAATCAACAAAATATGTTTGATTAAGTGTTGACTCATCAAGACATTATTCTTTATGATCAAACTAACACAATTCACTATATGAGAGCAGTCCTTGCCATTTTAAAACTTTTCTATGTTCAATTGCCTCCAAAGTAAGCGTCGATTAAATCTTACCACTTACGTGTCGGGACTCACAGTTTAAAATCCTTTCCGAACGATAGATTTTTAACAAAATTTTCATAACGTTAGTTTATTTCTTTATATTTAAGCGAAAGGGGGACAAATCACAAGCTTTTTTGATACCATAGGTTTGTGTTGTTAAAACTAATATGCTATGTTCCTCCATAACCAGTTTCCGCATTGCTGACGACTTTATGATGGTATTTTTCTCATGAGTAATTAATAGACAGTCTGCGGTACTAGTAGTGTTTCTTGGTCAAAACGTTCTTCTAATGACAGCAGTTGTATTGTGATATTATAAAATTTTTGATGTCGGACACTAGTACTTGCAATATCACAAGTCTTTTTAGATATTTGTGATATATTTGTATATACATCGATATGTATACCAAATTTTTTGTCAGTATTGTTAAAGTTATCCTTGAAAGATAAATACATTTTTTGTTGCTAGACATTTACACTGTGGCTTTTCTACCCTGGGAATATTTTGAATCAGTTTATGTAATAATCGTTTCAAATAGACAATAACATAATATCGAAGAAATTAAAATCCATATAAATCTGAAAAGTTTCACTGACAAAACATAAACAAAACAAAATTACATTCAGTCCCCTCCACTAGGTGCTATGTTATAATTATATGTATATATATACTAAAACCTAATGAGTTTTCATAATATGCCCTTTACAAGTGATCAATTTAATAAAAAAAAGAAAAATTATTCTAAGCATATAAAGAGTTTATATTTAATATAAAATCTAATTTACCGAGCAATTAATCTTTTAAAAATTTATGTTTTCTTAAGAAAATAGTATATTAGTGTGAAATTTTTGTAATAAATAAATCCAACTTATTTCTAATAACATTTACTTTTGATAAGCAAGAAAGAACGTCTTAATTTTTATTGTTGTAATCTTATCTTATTATTCCATATTTTTAATACTAATATTTTTTTGCAACTCTTTTTACGACTATTTTATTAAGATACTATTTATATAAAATAACTGATTCAGTTATGATTGCAAAAGCATTTATATTTTCATGAGAACGTTAACAACTAGCGTTTCGCATTTTCATTATAAGTTTTGCATATGTATCTGCGCTGTCTCGCTTTTATAAATATGTATATTACTGTTTTCTCTTAAGGATTTAAAGAATTTTAGATATTTATCGATGTATATATGTATATACAGAAAAAACTTGTACACTTATTTCAAAACACTTTTTTAACAAAAAATTACCTATTAAAGAATGTTATTGTTATTAATATCACGTTAGAACTTGAAATTATAAATTAAAACATTTTTCTTTAGGGTTACGAAGAAAGAAAAAAATCTCCAAAATTAACGAATTCTTTTTTATAGAAGTTTTTTTTTTTGCTAGGAATTTATTTATTATAATTTATATGGAATAATATATAATAGAGATTTCAAGATCATTCATATTAATAACAATAAACTTACTTTTGTAAATAAAATTTTGTTGAAAAGTTTATTTTAAGGCGGTAAGTGGACAAAATTTGTATATTCACGTATGTGTATATATTTACTATATATGTATATTAATGTGTATATACATATATAAACAAATATATGTAGATAGTGCGACAATATGAAATTTGTTCTAATAATTTTTCACATATAAAATTTATATATCAAAAATTAGTGTAATAAAATAAAATTATGTTAAAATAATTTTTTTGATTATTCGATTTTTAGGCGAAAATCCCGTAGATTATAAAGTTGAAGTATTATTGGAAGAATCAGCAGTTTTAGTGCAGGATGAAGCTGTGTCAGTTAAAATATCTTTAACATCTCCATTGTTGCGTGAATCTCCAGATGGTGGAAAAATAGTAGATAATACGTCTTCAAACAGCAGTGGTGTTGGTGATGCTGCTTTACTACAACGAGAACCATGCCTTAAGGTAGGTAATTGGTAGTACAATTTACTTTTTAATTACGTTCAAGTCATGTTATCGAAAAAAAACTCGACATTAAACAGAAACAGTTCAGATAAAATTCTACTCTGACTTAATTTGAGGCTACTGACAGCATCACCTGTCTCACCTGACAGCAAGGTGATATACAATGTATTAGCCAATGTAACTCAGAGGTCATAGTTGTTATAAATAAGAGTGTAATTTAATAATTAAAAAATGTAATTCGGGTTTACATAGGGATAAAACTTAAATTTTTTGCTAATAATACAATCATCCATTTTATATTAACTTGCATTTGTTTTTCCGAAATTCTTATTCTTTACGAAAAAAAGCTTAATTTTTAAAAAGTGATAACAAATTATAAATTTAAACGAAATATTTATATATTACAGCAAACATTTTTTAATAGCGATATTAACCTCAAAAATATGTGTACTGTATGTGTGTATAAAACAAGTAAAATTTTATTCGACCCTATAAAAAACTATTTAGTCAATTAATGAAGTCTTACCTCACGCAGGCTGGAATATGTGAAAAACCATTCATTCACATAAAGCTTGACTTTCATATATTTTTCGTTGCATGAACAACATTTTCCTTAATCTCTCACGTTAAATACAATAAATAGGAAAGCGTTTGATCCAATTTTAAGAAACAAGTCGATAATTAATTATAAATTTTTAATGTTGTTATAATAAAAAGTATGGCAATCAAAATCTTTCTAAATTATTTAAAACACCTAATACCATGTTCTTGCGGCAATTTGGAACACATACTAGTTATAACAAATACGGGAACTACAAAAACACTATACTTGCAATCATTCTGATATTTGTGTCTATTTGTTCATTGTACTCTTGTTTACAATTACCATATAAAATTTTTGTAGTAATTTTTACCGTCATCGGAAAATAGCAAACAATGGTAATTGTCATTGGTACAGTTCTTTATGTTTACTGTTTTAATAAGTAAATTTTATGACTCTTTTGGGCTTAGTATTTTGGCGAATATCGTTTTCTAACAAAAAACAAAAAAATGCATCTATGACTACCGGTAGAAAGTTCTTGATCGGTAGTCCCAGATAGCCGATTTTAACTCTATCCGACATCTCTCGTGGAAACATTAAAGAATTGAGGATCTTAGTGCGAACAATCTGGAATGGTATAGACCCAAAAACTCAAAACATTTAATAGACAAAAGCTATAGTTACTACCAAAAGAGGCAAAATACTGAGCCCAAAAACGAGTCATAAAAATTTATTTAAAAAAGAATACTCAAAATACCGTTACAATCTGCATATTTTTCGATAACGGTAAATATTACAACAAAATGTTAATTGTCACCGAGATTACAATAAATAGGTAAACATTGAGACGGTTATTTGAGTGACTATATTCCTTTATTGAACCATTCAGGCAAATTAACTTACTCACACGGCGCATTCGTATTTCTTTTTGACAGCTCATTTTTGTGTACATAGAAAATAAATAGAAATTTGTTTTTATTATTAAATTTTTGTTTATTGTGACAATTTTTGATTGTAGATTGTAAATGTAATAATAATCAATATACAGTGGATCTTCGACAATCCGGACACATATATTTTTTTGATGTCGAACATGGAATTTTTCGGCAACCTGCCTAATAGTTTTCCTTCAGCAAGACTTTGTAAAATATTAGACTTCCTTTAAAGTAAGTGTTTTATGTTTGCGTTTATTATTTAAAGAGATGAATGACACTTGGTATGAAGTTAGAGAAACACGCTTGCGAAAGAATGTACAGAAACTAAAGTAATGATATTGCAAAATGTAAATAAAAATATGGATAGCAAAACATGCGAGTTAAAAACGGGAATTTAAATTTTTTTCGTGAATAAAAAAAATTTGTTCGGACTGTAGAGGTAAAAATTTTAAGTTGTCCGAAACGTAGAAGCGTCCGAATTATTGGAGTGTCCGGACTGCCGAAGTTGTACTGTATATGGATTAGTTTTACTTTCATTTCGAAAATGCTACCAAATGGAATCAGAGCTTGAATTATGGGCAGAATACGTTCCGCAGAGAGTGGGGTTTTTGTCATTATTTCTTTTTCATACGAACACAAATTATAATTATGAAAATCTTCTCTTCCATTCAAAATATTTGTCCGTCAATATTTTTTATTTGTTTTGATAGCTAGTTCAGATAATCAATAACAATTACAGAAGACAGTAAATTCTGCATAATTCACAAATAGTTTCACTCAAGTTTGAATTAGAGAGCGAAACACGAATTTTGTTCGCCGTGTGAGTGTGGTATAAAATACATAAAAATTAATTATTATTTAATTTTTAGGCATTAGCTGAACTTCGACACGCCAAATGGTTCCAGGCAAGAGCAACGGGTCTACAGTCATGCGTAATGGTTATACGGATATTACGAGATCTCTGTCAGCGTATTCAATCATGGCAGGCATTGCCTCAATGGTCAATGGAATTATTAGTTGAAAAAGTTATCTCATCGGCTGGTTTCCCTATTTCTCCTGGCGATTGCTTACGGCGTATAATGGAAGCTTTAGCTTCTGGTTTCCTAATCAATGGTCCTGGTCTACTAGATCCATGTGAAAAAGAGCCACAAGATGCCCTACAAGATTTATCTAAACAACAACGTGAAGACTTGACTGTTTCTGCGCAATTGTTCTTACGTTATATGGCATTCAGACAAATTTATAAAGTACTAGGTATGGATCAGTTACCTGCTCCAAAGTTTCCATCGCGTCCGTGGCGAATAAACCGCAAACGTCGTCGCTCTCAAGGTAAAGAAAATACGGACGGTGGTGAAGGTGGCAACAACGCAGATGCCGAGGAATGTGCTTCAGACGAAAAAATTCCTAAAAAAGATAGCAACGATGTTGCTTAAAAATAAAATATACATAATAACAAGATAAATAAATTAAAATTTATAATATATTGGAGACATTGTTTAAAAACTTTTGAGTGAAAAAGATAAATTACTAAATGAGTTGGTGATTTTATTTATACTATATTTGTAGCCTATTCGAATTTAAAAAGGTTTATTTATCTCTATAGAAGGTTATTTAAAAAAATAATATTAGTGCAAAAATGAAATAATGAAGTTAAGTTGATATACTTTTCAATTACATTTAAATTTCTCATTACCATTTACTAACTTGTATATGCACTTTGGTACATGTTATAATTATATACACATATATAATATGTATATGTATTGTACGTATTATATATAGGTATTACGCGAATGTAATACGTTGATGTAGAACACATTATAATCTCTTTTTAATAAAATTACACAATCAGAATAAAAAAGTTATTGAATACGGTAAAACCAATTGTATTTTATAAAGTACAGGTTTTTGGAATTTTATGTGTTAAAAAGCAAGTATCCTGTCATCATTCGACTTAAAAACATGTTGTTTAATTTTAAATATAACATCTGCTATAAGAATAACAACATTTTTATATTTCACTACCCTGCAGACAACAGATTAAAATCAAAAATAATTTTTTTATTTTTCTCGAACCGTATAAACTTGTTTTATTTGACAAAAACTGTTGTTTTGGACTTTTCGCGCAAGTTTCTGTATTACTCAAACACTTCTGACTCGATATCCAAATTGTAAAAGTTGTTGGAAAGGCGAGAGATGCAGCTTTAAAACGGTATACATATATCGACTTAATAGGCTGAGATTTGATGAGCTAAACTTGGAAAATTTGGATCTTTTTCATAATTTTTCAAGTTTGTCCATTCATAGTAGCAAACTTTAATAAAAAAAAATATAGGGTAAGTGATAATATTTTTAAACTCTGTTCTCCTGTGAAGTTGATATTGGATAAAGATTACCGTAGTTATTATATAAATAGTATAACAGTCGTGTTTTATTTTTATATATGTCATCTCATCAAATGTACTTTTAGTTCAAAAATTTACAGAATCATTGATAGGTCGTGACTATCACAAAATGTGTCAATTTCATATTTGCACGACTTCCAGAAGTCGACTAATATTAGGTTTTTTTTTTTTTACAAATATTATTGTTTCTCTTTGTGCAAACCTTGGTTACCTTCTGGTGGTCGCTCAGACATTAAATTGACATATTTTCCGATAAACAATTAAGATCCATCAAAAATTCTGAAAATTATTGATTTAAAAGTTCATTTGAAAAAATATATATAATACTCGACTGTTAGACTCTTTAAATAATAACTATGAAAAAATCGCATTTAAGTCAAATGTCATATTAAGTCAAATAATATTTCAAAGGTCTATCTCTCTCCTTTCCAACAAGATCGGGTCCGGAATGTTTGACTTATCCAGAAATCTGTGCGTAAAGTAGAGTTGTCAACTATTCGAAAAAATCCAAAAACCGGTTTTCGAATACTTCAAAAAACCGCAGATTTTCAAAAATCGTGTTTCGGCTTTTTTATTTGAAAACCGGTTCGAATACCCGACTTTTCGGTTTTTTCCATTAACAAAAATATATACAATACACATATAATTTTTTAGTTTTGGTTTTTATTACTTTTTAAACTTAAAAAAATTCATATTCACATTTCAATCTTAACATTAATCTGAAATAAATTTCAAATTTAAAGCAGTATAGAAAAGTACAAATTTATATACTATATAGAAAAACATATATTATGACAAAAAATAATTATTCTAGATTTAAATATTTAAAAATAGGACGCAGTTTAAATGTTTAGATGACATACGGTTCCTTAGCTTTGTTTTTATTGTAGAAGTTGGGTTAATTGTGAGTAGCGCTGTATATAATTTATTTAGATCTTTTAGAAAATTTGTCTAAATAATCGAAGTCTTCATTTAAATTACTATTATTTAGTAATTTGTTTCTTTTTGGTGGATTTTGCAATTCATTTAAAGTAATATTGAGATCCTCTTCTAAATTTTTGAATTCGCTTTCTACATATTCTAAATTCGGCCTTGAATTGTCTTGTGAATCTGATTGGTAATAATCAGAAAAAAGTTTTTCATACAACTCCTCTGCCATACCAATTGCTTGAGATCTAGAAGAATATTTTATACGTTCCCCGAATATAGGAAAGGAACCAGTGTGTAAATATAACAATAACATATTTAAAACTGTATTTCGTCTTTCTAATACTCGTTGTATCAACGACGATAGTAAATTTTGGGAAATAGTGTTATCTTGTTGCAACTGGTGGCCTACTTCTTTCTTTACGTAATATTGCAATTTATCCTGGTTTTCTTGGGATAATTTTATTGTTTTTATACATTTTCTTAATTTCGTAATGTTTGGGTTGATATCAGCTACCAGTTCAACTTCCATTGGGGATATAGTTTCATTAGATGAAGTGTTGAATTCTGAAGACTTATCAAAATCACCAGTATCATAGGAATCATCTCCCAAATGAACCTTTTTATAGAAAGTGTCTACAATACAAATGAATGGCATTATTATAACACAATTGACTTATAGCTGAAATATTAGTTAAGAATTTCTTCATGACCGCAGCACCGTCATGTGTTGAAGCCACTATATCTTTACATAATTCCAAATTAAATTCGTTTAGTTTTTTCTTGACATAAAATTCTAAATTCTCGGCAGTTGCTCTAAGTATAATTCGTTCCAGTCCTAAATTAAAAACCTATTTTAAATACCTATTAGAATAAACAAAATATATAATATTAACAGACATGTTTTTACCTCCAGGTTTTCTCCATCGTCATTTATGCATCTGACTCATCCACAACAATAGAAAATTTTTGCTTGTTTTATTTTTTCTTTTCAAATAATTGAGAATATTCATTTTGCTTTAGTTGATAAAATTCATTTATCATTTTCCATATTGTTGCAGTGCTTGATGGCATTTGTAAGTTAATAGATTTTAAGTACGCTCTTGCCATTTTCGACTTTCTTAAGGAATTAACGGAAAACTCATCCTCAGCAACACATTGCGCTAATATTTCAGCAGATGTTTTTGTTTTTGTGCACTGCTGGAAACGAATGAAAATGTTTGCTTAACCACTGCTTGCGATGTTTAAGGATTATTTTCAGCTCCTATCTTTATTTTATAAACATTTTTAAATGATTTAAGACGGAGGAAGTTGAAGCTCCTTTACACGATAATATTTTAGTACATTTTAAACATTGAGCTTTGTCCTTTTCGGCCATTTTTTTAAAATACTGCCAAGCTATAGAACTTATTTTATGACATACAATTTCAGAAAAAATTTTAATTTATTTGTAAAATAACTGTTTGCCAATTCTTCTTTCTGTTGTAATTCTTCTTTGTAATAATAGTTCGACACTAAAAACCGGTTTTTCGAATAACTCGAAAACTGTCACTTTTTTAAAACCGGTTGAAAAAAATCGAGAAAAAGGAAAAATCGAATTATTCGAAAAACCGTTAGTGCCAACTCTAGCGTAAAGTAAAAAAAAACAGTTTTTGTCAAATAAAACAAGTTCGGAGGGTTAGAGAAATATAAAAAAAATTGCATCTTTAACAAAAAATTAACATAAATAAATTAAACATTAAGGTACGTTAAAATAGGGTTTCCAATTGTTTTCTTACTTAAACATTTTATTTTCGGTTTTAGACCAAAAAATAAATAATATTGCCAAGTTTAAATTATTCAGATATTAATTGTTTTTTTCCTACCAGAACATAAATTAAATTTGAACAAGCCAACCAAACTACCAAAACTGATTACGACCCGCTCACAGCAAAATTGATTAAGGGTGCCACCAAATACATTAGTTCCGTATTACGTTTCTCTAATACAACAGTTCATTTCCTTTCAAAACTATTCTATTATTCTTCAAAAATATCATCAATTTTTACCAAAATAGAAAATAAAAACCCACCCTAAAAATTAACTAACATAAATAAACAAAACATAAATAATTAGACAGGGATAGAAACACTTTTTGGTAATATATGCTGTCCCTTTCACAAAAATTATGTAAACGTCAAACTTTCGTTTCCATTCTGTGCATATTCTGTGGAGTGCAGATCTTGATGGCACAATGTAAGCAGCACAATTAATCAGTGACGAAAGCTATGACATTTGAAAAGTGCTCATAACATAAAAACACTGGTCCGACTAGAGGGAGAAAAAAAATTGTTTTAAGTATTACGAACCAAATGTGTTAGAAGCAACAAATATACAGAAGGAAAAAAGCAGAAAAATTAAATGTAAACAAACATTTATTTTGTGTTAAAAAGGGAAAATTTAGAATATTTTTGAATTTCTTCAATGAAAATTTTAAAAATTCGTAAATATTTAAATATTAATCGAAAAGTGACTAGTTTCTGGTCACAATGAATATAGTTTTTTGTGCAAAAGATAAGTAAGAAGCTAACTATATGAAGATCAAATAAGACATATTGCTTATAAAATTTTTTTTCTTGCAGAAATTTGTGTATATTACCAGTATTTATTAATTTCTTGAATGAAAAAGTTTAAATTCTGTAATTTTTTCATTATTAATCGAATTCTTAGCAATTGAAAAGAAAAATATAACAAAATATATTCTCATAACTTTTTGTTTCAGGAGTTTGTGAATATACCTTTCAATTGGTTAAATACTAAGTTAGTGACAATCGATGCAAGGTGTCACCAAATACTTTAGTTCCGTACTACGTTTCCCCAATGAAAAAAGTGCATTTCCTTTCAAAACTATTCTATTATTCTACAAAAATATCATTAATTTCTACCAAAATAGAAAATAAAAATCCACCCTAAAAATTAATTTAAATTTCAATTTTATTGAGACTTTCAAGGCAGATTACATGAGGAAACTTAACAGATAACACAAAATGATAAAAACTTAAAACTATAGGGTATTGTTTTAATAAACATTAACGACATTATAGTTACGAATAACGCCACAAGCTTAGTTAAACATATACGTACAAGATTTTACATCAAACGATAAACATGCAAATTATATTGCTCAAAATATAATAAAAGTTTACAATGACTGAGGATATGTCAAAAATGAGATCTTAAAATAAAACTTAAAACTAAATAACACTTATATATAAAAACAAGATACAAAAATAAAACAGATATTAGCCTCTATTCGAACCCGGACACGACTGCCTATAAAACTGTGGTAAACGATATTCATTTGATCTTATTAAGGCCTCAATGTCCTCATGTATAATGCCTATCGGCGACAAATAAATGCTGTCCGACCAATTAAATTCGGATTGAACTTGAAGAACATTTGTCATTAACAAGTTGTCATGCCACCTAAGGCGATCTATATATTTTCTAAGTAATGATAATGCGTACAAAGAGAAGGGTTTCACTTCGGCCTTTTCATAAATAGTTGAATTTGAATATCTTTTTACAAAGTTTTCATAGTTTGCATTAACACAGAGTCTCAGACAGCTCCGTTCCAAAATTTCCAGTTCCCTCATTACTGTTGGGGAAACTGAGAACCATATGGGAAATCCATAAAGCATTGTAGAACGGATACACACCTTGTAAATTAAAAGTTTGCACCTTTGACTCAAATGACGATTTACCAATAACTTTGAAAACATGCCCTTAATACGAATACCCTTATCCCTGGCGATTCTGCCATGTTGATTAAATTTAAATAGCTTATTCATAGTTACCCCTAGGTACTTAATGTGATTTTTGAAAGGAATATTTGAACCCCGTAGAGAGAGATTCAATGTTTTACTTTTCTGAACAACATCGTGGGGGCCTTTTCCCGAAGCGTTACGAAAGCATATGGCCTCTGATTTTGCCGTGTTTATTTTAATGCCCCTCTCACGGTAAAAATCATCAATTAATAAGAGGTGATTTTTCACTAATTCCATCGCCTTCTCAGGGTCTGTGTCGTGTGCGTAAACAAAAGAGTCATCCGCATATAATATACACTTCGATCCATTAAATAAATGTGGAAAATCATAAACTAAGATACTATACAATAGTGGGGCCAATATTGCCCCCTGAGGGACACCGCAATAAATATTCCCCGTATCTGATCTTGTGTCATTAATCTCTACAAAAAATTTTCTATTTTCGAAATAGCTTTTAAGCAATTTAACGATAAAAAAATTGCAACGTAATTGAATGAGCTTATAAAGAATACCGAAGTGGTACGACCGGTCAAAAGCTTTCTCGATATCTAACGTGACTGCTACAGTGCATTGCTTATTCCTTAAATTGACGATAACATCGTTATGTAAGAAAGTCAACGCATCTATCGACGAATGTCCAGGCTTAAAGCCGAATTGGTAAATGGGAATTGCACTCAAATTCAACATGTTGTCCAATTTCAGTCTTATAATCCTTTCAAACAATTTCCCTATGTTGGACAACATTGATATTGGTCGGGCATTATTTATATTAAAGTCATTTGCCTTTTTAAGAAGAGGGTATATTCTCGAAAGTTTCCAGATGTTGGGGAAATATCCATTATTTAAACAATTGTTAAATATAACTACTAAAAATTCTATTGCTGAAGCGGGTAATTTCTTTATTATAAAGTTGGATAAATTGTCCGAACCAGTGGATTTTTTAGAGTTAAGTTCTTTTATGCATTCATTAACTTCGAGAACATTTGTAAAATTAATACTATCTGTGTTATGCAATGCATTGGATGCATCATTAAAATCTCCACGGGTCCGAGGACAACTATTCAGGTAGGTGTAAACGGTAGATGAAACATCTTCAATATTCGGTCTATCGGGAGCAGAAAGACCATAGACGCTTGAAAAGTGTCTCCTAAATTGTTCAACCTTATCAATGTCTTCATGGTAGATGTTATCATCAACCTGGAGTTTCTCAAAGCTCTTAGACCTTCTGCAACCGACAAACTTAAAAACCTCCTTAAATGCCCTAGGGCCCGGTCTGATATTGGCCACTCTTTTGTTAACTTCAGTAGCCTGGTGTAATTCTACCTGTTCTTTGATTATTGTCTTAAGAAGCTGAATTTGAGAACTTAACAATCTGTATTCATCTGAAGTTCTGTTACCGTTTCGGTGAAACAATTTCTTAAGTTCTTTCTGCCAACCGTATTTTATCCTAAATAGTTTCCTAATATTCTCAGGTATAATAAATCTCTTGTTCTTCATTTCAATTTTCCTTGCATTTCTATTTATCTCAGAATTAATACCATCATTAAATAGCGAAATATTAGCATCAACCTCATCATTATCCAAATTCCTATTCGAAGGAATGCTAATGCCCAACATGTTAAAATGAACACCTTCCCGGAATTCCTCCCAGTTAGTTTCTTCAAAACATGTAAAAAATTTTGGAGCGGATAAAACCAGATTAAACTCTGGGAATTTAAAATTCAATTTTAATGGAAAGTGATCTGAAAATGATGAAAGTGAGTCTAAATAAAAGTTTGTATGCACCGTATCTATTAAATTTGTTGTTAGTAAAAAGTGATCCAAGTATGAAGAAGCTCCCGGGAAGGAAGGGGAGATGCCACATAATCTTGTCAAATTAGTTCCAGATAAATTCAACCAGTCATAAAAACATTGACCGTTCCGATTTTCAATTGTATCACCCCATGATCTATTTCTCGAATTAAAATCGCCTCCTATAAACACACCATCATATGATAATGAAAATCCTTCAATATTATCGAGACTTGAATTAAATTCAGTCCGTGGAAAATTAGTGGGTACATAAAGACTGCCCAATAAAAATCGCTTGATTTCACCATTGAACGACAAGTTAATTACTATAAAACAATTTGGAAATTTTAAATCTGGTATATAAACAGAAGTAAATTTTATATCTTTTTTTATAAGTATTGCGGTACCTTGACTAGAAGTGTCCCTGATAACATTATAGTTTTCGAAAGAGACTCTTGAATTGACACGTAAATGAGTTTCTTGAACAAAGCAAATATCCACTTTATTATAATTTAAAATTTTAATCAATTCGATACGTCTACTTAATTCGACCAAAGATCTTACATTAAAGGTTACAAATATTAAATTATTTCTGGCCATAATTAATTAGTACCTCATTTAATAAAACTCCATATTCCCTTTTGGCCACCTCTATTGGCATTGTTTTATATGTCTTAATAAAATTTATAATTTTCGATTCCAAAGATATAGACTTTGGCTCATTAAAATATTCTCCGAGCTTAATAAATTCTTCCATTAATGACTGCGAATTACCTTGATAATTATTAGCCCTATTATGGAAAAGGCTAGCAAACGAAGTTTTTCCATTGACTGGCTGACTATTTAAAATTGCATTATTAACATTGTTTCTAATTTCGTCCTTTCGCGCTTTGTCCTTTGACAATAATTCTTTTTTTCTCTTGATGTATATTTTGTAAGAGGGGCAACCCCTATAACTAGCAACATGCCCAACTTCGTTGCAATTGACACAAACTGGGGATAATTCCCCTTTATTAACGGTGCATACGCCCGGATCGTGATCCAAATTACATTTCACGCACTTAAATTTTGAATTACAGTTACGGGCTGAGTGTCCCCACGATTGACACCTAAAACATTGAATTTCCCTCTTCTTTGACTTGGGTGTTTCCCAAGTTATTGATTGGTTCAATATATAACGAATTTTATTAACGTCATTTAACTTTTTACCACTCGCTAAGGTAACCACAAATAAGCCAGTGTCGCGCTTATTCTTAGCCGAATATTGTGTTACTAATTTATTTACTTTTTCGATTGTGTTTGGAATTTCAATATCAAGGGCAGTTTTAATGTCCGACACATCGGTCATATGGTACAAACCTCTAACTATTACCGAAACTCGTCTTAACTCAGATGGTGTAAATGAGTATGAATGAATATTTTGAGACCGAAGCAATTCCATCATTTCCAAGTGTACATTAAGGTCATTAAAGTAGAGTTTGCTTTTACTCCTAGAAGAGTTGATAATTTTATAAGCCACCTTGGGGGACAACTTATTCAATTGTTCTACAAGTGTTTTCACGTTCACATTATGTAAAATAATTGGAGGACAAAATTTGCTCCTTACCGGTTTACCACAGTTTTTACCAAGATTCTTATCGACATCCGGGGTCGCCACTCTGCTTGTTGAGGCACTTTCGTTAACTTCAATGTTGATTCGTCCCAGTAGCTCAAAACGGTTGTGTGAGATGTTTGTGGAACCAAGATTGGAAACATCCACATTTGACTTTAATGTATTCCCGGTGGGCAATGAATTATCGTTGTCCCGATCCGCAATTATTCTGGGCCTTTTCGATGTGACCAGTTGGAAAGGTACTTCTACATTGGATGTAATTTCCATGTTATCTGCAACATTATGTGCGGAAATTCCACTCTGTGCCATTAAATCACCAATTTTGTCACTCGCAAGCAACCTGACCCTATCTGGAGGCCCCTTCTCAGTATTTGGAAACATGTCAACTGATTCACTCAGTGCAATATCCATTGTTATGGATAAAAACTAACACTCCACAAAGATATTATGTGAGCAATATTATATTTCCCAATATTTTTATTTCAATTTAAAAATATAAAAAATTTTAAGCGCAAAAATCGTGTTCTTGTTAGTAGCTAGAGTTGCCAACCTTTTTCCCCTAAAAATTAACTAACATAAATAAACGAATCTGAAAGAATTAGACAGAGACAGAAATACTTTTTGGTAATATTAGCTATCTCTTTCAGTTTTGAATAGTGCTCCTGTCAAATCCGTTTCGTCACTGATTACACCGTGGTAAGCAGTATAGAAACGAATTTGACAGAAATACTTTTCAAACATGAAAGAGACAGCAAATATTACCAAAAAGTATTTCTCCAATTTTTTATTGGGAAAACGTAATACGGAACTAATGTGTTTGGTGACACCTTTCATTGATTGTCACTAACTTAGTATTTAGCCAATTTAGAGATATATTCATAAACTCCTGAAACTTTTTTTTTGTGAAGAGAAATTGCTGAGTTAATAATGAAAAAATTACGGAATTTTAACTTTTTCATCCAAGAAATTAATAAATACTGGTAATATACACAAAGTTGTGCAAGAAAAAAATTTTATGAGCAATATGTCTTATTTGATCTTGATATATTTTGCTTCTTACTTACATTTTGCACAAGAAACTATATTGTTACTAAAGTGGAAATGGTGTTGTTAAAATAATAAACAAAAGCTCTAAAAATAACACAATATACTTGATCATGCATAAAATGAGAAACAAAAGCTCCAAAAACAAAACAGCGTACTGTTCACGTAATCAATGAATGAGTAAAAAATATACCAACAAAAATAAAGCGCTTGTTTACAAGCTCGATGAATAAACAAGGATAAGGGATAAAACACGTAAATAACCAACAACAAAATGAAGGGAACAAAGAAGTGAACAAGCAACAACAATGTGCATTATAAAAGCGGAGAGACAAATAAACCAACAACAACTAATCTACCTGGACGAACGTAAACAAGAAACAACAAAAATGAGAAGGAGTTGTTTACATTTTTAGAATGTTCCCGAAGGCCGTCATCTTCCTTCGAGAGCATTCATCACACTAATGATCCAGTCATATAAAAGACAAGCCAAAGCGAGCAAGGATGATTCAGAGTTTGAGTTGAATCAGTCGTGTGTGCAGACGGCACGTTGTATTCAGAGTTTGAATTAAGCTAGTCGTGTATAACGACGTTACGTTGGTTGAAGTGATAAATCAATCGGTTGTGAGCAGACAAGTTGCGTCTGAAGGAAGCAGTTGTTAGTGTTGTGCTTACAAAAAAGTTGTGAGCGAAGAATAATTAACAAGTGTTGTTGCTTACAAAAAGGTTGTAAGCGGAGAATTATCACGACCAAACACATATTGCGAAAATTATCGTTGTATACGTGGAATAAACTAGAACAGTGGTACAAAAATTGTGCAGATAATAAAGAAAACTTAACAATATTATTAATTAAAAAATATTTAAAATTTTCCCTTTTTAACACAAAATAAATATTTGTTTACATTTCATTTTTCTGTTTTATCTACCAGTTTTCCCTCTGTATATCTGTTGCTGTTAATACATTTTGGTTCGCAACACATTTTTTCTCTCTCTCTAGTTGGGCCAGTGTTTTCATGTTACCAGCCTTTTTCAAATGTTATTGCTTCGTTTCTGTGCTATTTTGTGATTTCTGTTTCCTTCCCTACTATCTTTCCCCCGCGTCATGAAATATTTTTGCAAAATATTCCAAAATATGTTAAAATGCACATTATTTATACGTTATTTTCTTTGTTCATACTCACACTACTTATATTCAAAGATTGAAATACTCAACGTACTCATAATTACTAATACGCATGATGTTGTTGATTTCGACTCGCTGCTACTTAACATTTACACGAAGCACAAAATAAGTATGATTCGCGTACGAACGTTACATACTCACAAGGTTGTGTGTATGCTTTGCTTGCTGTCTTGGTCTTTTCTTTCTTCTTTGTTGGTACCTGCAACAAAAACCAAAACTGTATATTTTGATGAATGATTCGAGTCGCTCGAATCACTTATAAATATTTTTCTAAGTTTATGAATCAGAATGAGTAGGCGTACGAATCAAACATATTTCGAATGTTATGAGTTTCATGTCAACGTTGAACTCATACTTCTTGCAACCTATACTTATAAATCAATGATGTAGCGAGTACGAATGAATCATAGTTGAATTTTAATTCTGTAGACTCACTCGTACTCAAAATTACATGAGTACATATGAGTAGCGAAAACACGATTCATTGCTGATCTCTGGTGCTTACATATATGCGAACAATTATTTTAACGACAACATTGCATAACCAAAAACTATAAAATTAACAACGCAACACATTTTGTGACGCCATTGACAATGAAGTAATCTGCTATTCATTTTCTATATATTGTTACGTTTTTACCTTTTTAAAAACGTTTATATATGAGTTCGTTGATTGCAAACCAAGTAAATACAAATCTATGTTTATTTTAATGCAAGTCTTTATTATTCACACTACTTTTATGTGCGACTCTCCCAACTTATACAAAGTACACAACAATAACTATAACAATATGTGCTCGTTCGATCCTCTTCTCTGCTTATAACCTTTTTATAAGCAACAGCACTTGTTCGTTATTCTCTGCTTACAAGCCGCGAACGCGAACCTTCTACTTTGAGAACTATCATCAGACTGAAGGCGTGCTATGTTCTCGTTGGTTGTTGTTGCGCTCGCTTACTTGTCTGTCTCTTTTTCTCTCATACTTGTTGGAGCTGGTTTACTATAATAAGTTCAATGTATGTGTTAGTGTGTATTTGCCCTGTCGGATAATGTGTAGCTGACTACAAAAATAACTAACTTTATGTTAACTTAACTACGCAATGCAAAATTTGCGTTAACCAAAGTGTATATTCTGTACAGTAATTTTTTTTTCTTTTGGTTAGTTGTTCGCGTTTGTTTTTTATTTGGGTTTTCCCCTTTTAGTTTCATATTATTATTTTGAAAGATACCAAAGTTGATTAGAAGTAAAGCGCCTACAAGAATGTTTTATTCAGTACGTAACGTCGGTTGAGCCGTCAGTATAAAATATCTTGGTTTTTATATTTATATCTACATACATATGCAACTAAAGGATTACAACAACAGATAGTCTAACAATATGTCAAAATTGTTCATGAGTAAGTTGAACTCCGACTATTTTAGGAGTTAAATATATATGTTTAATACATATTATATAATCAATAATAATCTGCAATTAAATATGTTCTTATTAAATATCAGCTTCATTCAGTTTCATGCAGCACCGGCCATTGTCGCCGCTAACCTGTTGACGCCGTCGAGTTCAGTTAACAGCTTCGACTTTTGATTAGTAAACATTCTCGCGAGTGATATCGAAGTTTTTCTTAAAGATATATATTATTGTTTAATTTACAAGATTTTAAGTGTGGTAAAATAAAATATAAATTTAAATATAAATATATAAATATTGTGTGATTGCTTTAATTTTAATTACAAGTGTTATTTGAATTGTTAAGCAAACATGAAAAGTGTTAGCAAAAGGCATATGAGGAGGCTTTTTAAAAAGGAAAGAATTTTATATTCCAACAAACTACTGTTGTGTAATGTAGCACAGTCGGAAGACTCAAACCCATCTGTTGGAGTATCGTGCACAAATGAAGTTGATATTCAAATGGATGACATTATTAACATTCCTGATGAACAATGCGTAGACAGAAAATCATTAAAAGAGAAAATTGTGAACCAGAACGATGCCATAATGAAGGCCATGGCTGAACAAAAAGTTTTGACAGAAAGGCTTCTATACCAAGAAGTAAATAAAAAAAAATTACCCTCTACATTCCCTATTAAAGATATAAATGGTTTAAATGAAATAAATAGAAGCATTAGTGAAGAGAATCGTGAAGCTTATGTGAGTTTTCTGATCGAATACCCAAATGTATTCATATGTATTTATATAATTACTTTATTACTTTCTGTAGATAAATACAATGAAGTCACTATTGAAGGGGCGCCTACCGAAAACATTAACTGAAATAATATCAATAAATTTGTGCATGGACATAAATTTGGATGGAATTCATGGCAAAAGAAGATTAAAAGACTTCGAGGTTTTCTTTCACACCTTGACAGGTAACTTAAAATTTTTATATTTATATATGTATGCATGTATTCTCAAAAAGCAAATATTTACTTTCGTATATTCTAAACAGATGCCTGTCGAACACTTGGGTCTCAAGATGTTGAAAAGGACATACGAAACGCCTTAAAAATAATAAAAAAACGTGCTATTCATGCGCAGTGCATTAAAAATAAGAAACAATTAAAAAATTAATTGTAACAAAAAACATTTAATCGAATATTTTTTATTTAAGTAATTTGAGTAATCTTTTTTTAATGTTTTTGAAAATCGTTCCTTTAATTTTTCCAAAGATTGTATGCATTTACCTTATAACAATAATATAATTTTATTTTTATGTATAGTGAAGTTTTTATAAAATTATTTTTTTTAAATTACAACAAAACATATTAAAATTTTTTATGTATTTATGTGTTTTTAAACAATCAAAAAATAATATATTTGGGGTATTCAAACGGTCTGCTATTAGGTCATATTGTCATAATGTTCTAATATATTAATTTTAGTTTAAAAAAGTTTTTGCTGTGTTTCAAACAAAAAAGTTCTAAACTAATGAGACTTTTTGAACTATGTCATAAAATAACATTTATTTTGTTTGCAGTACATCAACAATTTGTTTAAACTAAAATAATATATTAGGACATTATGACAATATGACCTAATAGCAGACCGTTTGAATATCCCAATTGTTTGTATGTATATTTATGTAAATATGTGCATATATGTATCATAGTGATTTTTTATATAATTCTTGAAAAGAGTCCATTTAACTTTTTGCAAAGTTATTTATGTATATACCTAAAAATAATCAAATATTTATTGTATATTTATGTAAATACATAAGTAATAGTGGTTTTTAATAAATTTTCAAAAATTACAACAAAACATTTTTGTATTCCGAATTAAAATTATTTATTCAAAATGTGACAGCTAGCTGAATAATAGTTAGTTTGCAGCTAGCTATAAAAAGTTAGTTTTCAGCTAACGTGTAAACAATCAACTTTTAGTTGATTTAAATCTAACTAACTTGAAGTTAATTTAAAAAAACCTACTTATAGCCAACTTAAAAACAGTTAGGTTACAGCTAGCTTCAAAAAATTAACTGAAAGCTAACGTTTAGTAAGTTAACTTTAAGTTAGTTGAAAAGTAATGCTGAGTCGGACAACTGACTACTGCCTAGGACATCACAATGTTAAAATAGTTAGTTGTTTCAATTGAAAAGTAATCCAAGTGTCAGTCAGTACTAGTTGCGAAATAGTTAGCTTTAAGTTAATTTAAAGTTAACCCAGTTTCCGACAGGGTGTGTCATGTGTAATGTATACACATTGCCGCATTGTCTTTGTATTCGTAGCTGATACCTTTTGTTTATCGTTTTTATTGTTAAACGATATTAGATCGTTTCGACTATTTTTGCGTAACAATATAAAAGGCAATGTATAATAAAACGTCAATGCATCCACTTCCAGTTTAAAAAGCAACTTGAAAGGTATAAAACGCTTTCTTCCCATAAACCAATACAGGCAAGTAGTTATAATCTTCTCTAACAATTTGCTTATGGATGGTAATACAGGAATTAGCTGGTATTCTTAAGTATTGAAGGATTTTTTTGTAGATTTGGTAATGGGGATCGTTGAAGCTCTTTTCCAAAATGTTATTAAACAGTTTTAATAAATTTATTTTTGAATGAAAGCTTTCTGTATCTTTTGGTATAATAATGTTAAGTCAATTTGTTAGGGAGCTTTTAATATTGATTTTTCTTACTTTTAAATAATTATTAATTATTTGTGAATTCTTATTGTATTATAAAATAAATGCCATTATCTACCCAATACTATTAAATAAGATTTATATTCTTGCACTGAAATAAATATCCATGTGGTTTCGGAGTCGACATTAAACTGCAGGTTCCACCTCTCATGGTTAAAGTTAACGCTACAACAGGAGTGGGATATGTAGCTAGTGTTATAATGACCAATTCAGTAACTAATCCCTGCCATTCACTACCTGACAAAGGATATTACAGGGACGGCGTGTCTAATAACTTTAAGAAACAATAGGTGAGTATTACCGAATTCGCTTAGTAGTTTGTTTTAAAACTGCATTGTCCGACAAAGTTTTCTGCCACAAGCTATTGGAAATGTCAAAATCACCGCTGCCAGTAGATTTTTCTTAAACACTTTTAATTTATTAATTAAAAAACAAAACTTGTTTTTAGCAATAGTATCAAAATTTTGAATTAAAACTTATGGTGATTTCTCTTCTGTTAAAAAATGTTTCGTACATATTTTGTAGCACTTATTGGAGGTTACACAAACACCCAAAATCACAATGTAATTACCAAGGTATATCCAACTAGGTAATAGCATTTGTACAACAACTCAATTGGCAGTGTTTTTAATAAAAACAACATGTATTTTCTGTTGTTGCTGTGTGACCGGTTATGTCAAATTAAATTCTCCGTAAGCCAGAAATGACAAAGGCGAATCCATATAATGACAAAAAGTAGTTATTTTATGTCATTATTTCTCTTTTGTTTCTTTTTGTTTATAAAAAAAAATTTAAAAAACAAATTCTAGAAAAACAAATTTTTTTAAATACGGGCTGATTTGTGCTACCACTAAGGTCGTTATGCTTCAGAGGGATACCGGGAAGCATAAGAGCGGATTCTACAATAAAATTTGTGCCAGAACATCAAGAATATTTGAATAAATTGTAAATTATGTAGAATACAAATATAAATGGAAATAAAAAAATTAGTAAACAAAAGAATGTATATACAGTGAGCAAAAAAAATGTGTACACTTATTGTAAAAAAAATACCAAATAAATTATTCCACAGGATTTTGTCCACGATGACTTTCTAGAGAATCCGGTCGCCGTAGTCAAAGGATCACCCTTTGTGCTTAAAAATGTTGAACTTCATAGTTTCGATGGTTATTTTCTGTATATGTAACCATTAGAGAAATGTTTATAATCAAGATATAGTTTTTAAGCTTTTATTTAATCTTAAGGACAATAAATTTCATTTTATAGTAATTGTTTGTTCAAAATGTATTCCAGATAGTAAGTGTACAATTTTTTTTGCTCACTGTACGTATACAAAACATTTGACAATCCCGCGCACTCAAAAAAGTAGTCAGCTGGGCTAATAACACTACCTTTTGAATTTGCCTTCTAATTACATTACATAATGCTCATAATGTGTTGCTTTTTAAACGATTATAAAAAAACAAAAATCATTGTCCTTTCTGCAATTATTTTTGTAGTTTTATATCAATTCAGCGTTTTTCTTACTTAATTAACGATTTTAAAACGATATTTAAAACATTGTATAGAAAATGAAATCATATTTTTTTTAATTATCCAAATAATTTCCAATAAAATTATTTTTTTAAATGTCCGGAGTCATACAAGTTAAAACTATTTTTATGTAAAATTCAACTTTAGGGTCAATGTTTTTAAATCGCTTTAGTTGGCGCAATATGATATTGTTACGCATAGCGAAACGACCTAATATCGTTTAACATTAACGATAAAAAAAAGCTTCAAATACAAAGACAATGAGGCAATGCGTACACAAATACACACTAACCCATACATCGAACTTAGTATAAATAAACTAGCAACAACATGAGAATAAAAGGATGGACAAGCAAGAAGACGCAACAACAAATAATGCGGTAGCTATAGAATTCTCTAGAAGGCGCGAACGCGAACCTTCCACTTCGAGAACCATTATCAGACTGACGGCGTTCGCATATAAAAGGGCAAGAGAAATCAGACAACCAGTTCAGTGTGAGTTCAGTCAGCCTTGTGTGCAGTTGCGTATGAAATAAAACTCGCGGTGTGAAGACACGTTGCGTCCGTAGTAAAGTCTACCGAACAGTTGTTAGTGTTAACGCGAGCAGAAGTGTTGTGCTTACAAAAGGGTTGTAAGCAGAGAATAACGAACAAGTGATGTTGCTTATAAAAAGGTTATAAGCAGAAAAGAGTATCGAACGGGCCATAGATTGTTGTAGTTATTATTGTATACGTTGTATCGGTATAAGTTTGGACAGTGGCACATAAAAGTAGTGTGATTAATAAAGAGTTTCATTAAAATAAACACATATTTGTTTTTACTTGGTTTGCAATCAACGAACTCGTATATAAACGTTTTTAAAAAAGTAAAAACGTAACAATATCAATTATTTAGTAAAGTAAGAATTGAATCAAAATGTTACGGCACGGTAAAAATAAGCTGTTTAAATAATACACAAAATTTTTAAGAGCACTCCTGGTGCATTAATTTAACAATTTATTGATTTTTAACCTGACCACTGAACGATTAAAACAATTTTGTTGGCATGCGTGCCTTTGCAAATAAATTTTCTAATTGGTAACTGGTGACTTCAAATTCTTATGTGGTACATAAATAGGCACCGTTATAATTAACAACAAGAACTTCTCTTTTACATATTTTAAGAAGAAAATTATGTGTAATACAAAATATAATTACAGTTAGCGAATATTTGCTATTTTAAGTATTTACGAATTTAAGACTTTATTGAGAAGTATCCCAATACTAATATTTAATATTATTTATGAAATTAGTTTTGTTTAAATGAATAATAAATGTGAATAAGTTAATAAAATCAGTAAATAAAATATTTTCATTATCAAGATGATACCGGCGGCCTTGGTGATTTTAATCTTCCGCATATATCTTGAAATTTTTCACCTGAATCTGGGTCATTGTTCTTCAGTTCCATTCTATGACGAAATTCTGTCCGCTATATGTGATCTAGGTCTTTTCCAGGTTAATAGTGTATTTAATTCAATGGGTAGAATTTTGGATCTTGTATTTTTGGAGGTACCGAGTATTTCTTCTTTATTTCGCATTGATCCTATATCTATTCCAGAGGATAGTTATCATCCTACGTTGTTCCTTTCTATTGAAGTTGACCTTTGTTTACCTCCTGTAGTTGATCGCTCATTTGGTGATGAGAGGCGGTTTAATTTTAATGAACTGTTTTTTAGTTATAACAATAGTTTTGTTTTGTATTATTATATAGTGGGTTAGCAAAAAAAGTTTTATTTAATGGAATTTTAATGAATTTAAAAATGCATTTTTTATTTTTAAATTTAAATGTCCTAACGTTCATACATTTGAATGAAATTACATTTTAAAGCTAGAAATAAAACAAACCAATCATTTTAAAAAAATTAAAACTTTTGTTTAGACTTATTAATTTTTGGCTATAAATTTGTTTCTAATATAAAAAATTGGAAAAATTATTAAAAAAAATCCAATAAAAATTTGTATTTTTTATCTGTATTAGATCATTTTCTTTTCTTTTAAAAATGTTGCCTCTTTTTACTGCCAAAATATTTTTTTAGTGCGACTTTTTTTCAAAAATCCACTTTTTGTGCGACTTCTTAAAAATTTCCAGCGGTAACGCTGGATGAATATAATCTTCTTGAATTGCCGCTGGCTTTGTAAGAAAGAGTGAAAGTGTTGGATTAAATTCTATTTTGCAACAGGTTTTAAAAGTACTACAGAGTGTATAAACTGGCCTTTCGGTATTGACTAAAAATTTTATCAACTCACCGACAAAAAAGCAATTTGGTATTTCACCAATTGTAAAGCTAAGTGCGAGCTTACGTTTTTTCGCAGAAGGTGGGTACCAGACTAGTGTAGGAAAAGATTTCAATGTGTCTTTAGGCCAGTCGACTTTGAGCCAAGTTCTTACAGATTGGCTTCCATTAATGTAACCAAATATTGAACTTGAATGTTAATGGTTGTTTTAGACCTACAAAAACATATAAATATCTTTTATTTATTTAAATTTAGTTGTACAAAAATTTACTTACATTTTTAATCAAACTCCCTTGTGTTTTATAAGTGAATTTTTTTAGGGGAAAATACAAACTAAACTACATTGGGAATACCTACTTTTTTTGCCTCTTTAATATTTCTCTCTTCACACGGTTGATAAAATGGGATTAAAAAAGAGAAAAAGGAGAAGTAAAAAATTTCACGCGGAATTTTTATTCATAATAGGAGAGAAGGGAAAAGAGAGAAATTTCATGTGGAATTTTTATTCATGATTGGGCTGATAATGTTGCGAATAATAAATTCATCATTGGATACGGGAGTTTTTCCATCATCAATGATTACACCAAGTTAGAAAATAGCAAAAAAAAGTAAAATGCGAAGAATATCGTCCAATAAATGCTTTGAGACTATGTGAAAAAATTTTAGAAAAAATTGTTAAACAACAGCTTGAAGAATACATGGAAAAAAATAAATTATTATCTAAATGTCAATCGGGTTTTCGGTTTTCGTGTGACACAACGGTAAACTATGTAATTAATAGATGGAAAAAAATTGATGGGAATAAGAAGATAATGGCTATTTTTCTTGACTTTAAGAGAGCGTTTGAAATTATTGATAGATATATATTACTGAGTAAGTTGTATAAATATGGAATGCAAGATAAGGAATTAAATTGGTTTAAATCATATCTATCAAATAGAAACCAAATGACTAAAGTCAATAATGCTATATCCAGTGCTATAATCAACAACTATGGGGTACCTCAGGGATTAATTCTGGGGGCCTTATTATTTATTATATATATAAATGATCTACCCAATATAATAGAAAAGTGTGAAATAGTTCTGTATGCAGATGATACTTTAATATTTAATGAATTTGATAATGATGAACAATGCCAAATAAACTTAGAACATGATATGACAATAGTAATAAGTGGTTGAAAATGAATAAACTAAAATTAAATGAAAATAAAACGAAAATATTGGAAATAAACATGATCAGTGAAACACCTTTTAAAATTAATAATAAAATAATTGAAAGAGTTGAAAATATAAAATATTTGGGATAAGGATAAGATTTTTCAAAAGGATAAGAAAGCAAACATCTACAATCACTGCAATTAATATATAAAACACGATCACTAAGCCACACTTTGAATTTGGTTCTACAATATTATACACATGTAAATATGAATTAAAACAAATGCTCGAAAAATAAAAGCCATAATATAACTCTTATTTCTGCTCGAAAAAATAAAAGTCAAAAAATAACTTTTATTTCTGCTCGAATAAATAAGTCAAAAAATAATTCCTATTTCTGACTTTTACGATAAAAGTTATAACAGTTACGATCCCTGAAAAATTTCTTATGTACTTGACTGACATTTCGTCGAATTTCAACTCCTGAAGCAAATTACAGTTAGGATTAAGGACTAATAAACCGTTATTATTTTTTTGGAACGGAAACAAAATGTATTTGCTGCTTTCTAGTGCGTCCTTCTACCGAATTTAATAGGATTAAATTGAAAATTTTTTGTTTATTTTTAAATAAAAAAAAGAGTTGAATAAAGAAATTAAAAAAATATATTTCGAAAAATTAAAAATAAAAGTTGATACATCAAAATGTGCTTAAATTAAAAAAAAAAAAAATAAAGACATTGCACGTAGGAATAAACGTTCCAGCGTACTATAATTCCATAAAATGCCAACATCACCTTGTATAAATTCGTCTATTATGCTTTTAAATTCGAAATATTTTTTCAAAAGCATCATATTTCGTTTGGTCAAAGATGCATTTTTATTGAAACCAATAGAATAAAATATATATATTTTTTTATTTTAAAAATTATATTTAATTACGGCGTCAGAAAAAATATTAGTAGGTTCAGGTTAGAGAACGTGTACTTGTCAAATGAGACAAGTATAATACCCGGAGGTCAAGTTAATCCATTGTATAAGCATCTTTAAGATGAGAGGATAATAGAGCGGATACGAAAAATAAGTGGAAAAAGAGAGAATAAGGAATATCAAGCTAATAATGAATCTATGGAGAGCCTTATGCCTCAAAGAAGCCCCTACCAAAGGTTGGACAGTTACAGAGGATATGTTCGATAGTCTCCAACTCCTCATCGCAACACATCCTGAAATAGTCCGGCTGGGATCTGTTCCAGATCCTTGTCAGCTACCTAATCTCGCAATGCCTTGTACTAAACCCAATAACTAACCTTAAATTGGCCTTATCCAAGCCCAGTAGCCAACTTGTTACTACAATGTCTATTGAAGGCCATAAACATCTATGCATTCCAGCAACGCCTCTGCTCTTCCCCCCTGACCCATCCATTGATGAGCCCGTAGATGTGGCAGATTGAGAGATCGGGACTAACTATTAAATCACCCTCACAAAGTATGAAAGCATCCGCCGTCTCATTACCGAGACACGGAACCCAGAATAGGCGGATTCAGTTTGGTCCAAAAGTCCTTAACGACTCTTTGCACTCGTGACCGAGCCGTGACCAGATCGAAGCAATGGCCCTTTGGGCAGTCTGCTTGCGAAAATTTCTGCCTGAAACATGCTACAGTCATTCTTTAACCTGAAGTGAAGTTCAAGACCGAGTTACCTATAGAAAACCTCAGCACCTGTACCCCCACCTAAGGTAGACCTATTTGTGTAGATGCATATACCTCTCTGCTCCTGGAATACCCTACCATTCCATTGTGCCCTATCCCGTATAAGTATCCTTAAACCCGGCAGGAACATAGCCTCAGGCACAATATAGTCGATGGCTATTTCCGAAACTACTTACCTCCCCACAGGAAAGACAACGTTGAGGTAAGAGGAGCAAGCCAGGCTGGTAGAATGTGGAACTCCAAAGACTTCGCCGTTGTATTAGGAGACTCTTAGGTTAGGTTAGGTTAGGTTAGAGGACGTGCACCTGTCGGTCAAGACAAGCACAGTACCCGGAGGTCGAAATTGACCCATTGTACATTGTCCTTAGGGTAGGAAGGAAATAGAGGATATAGGAATGTAGGGAAGGGGGGGGAGAATGGGAAACGGGAATTACATGTAAAGAAACAGACACAAAACAAAAGAGGTTGAGAGTGCGACTACACTAATGAAGCCCTAGCACCTCTCAACCAGCCCAAGCTGCTAATGAATCTGTGGAGAGCCTTGATGTCGGCTCTCGATACAGAACTCAAGTTCTCAAAGAAGGCCCTGCCAAGGGTCCTGAACCTCAACCTACCAAGGGCTAGGCAGTTGCAGAGAGATGTTCGACAGTATCTAACTCTTCCTTATCGCAAAATACCCTGCAATAGTCCGGCTGGGATCCAGATCCCCGTCAGCGACCTAATCTCACAGTGCCCCGTGATAAAACCGACAACCAACCTTAAGCTGGCCTTAACCAAGCCCAGCAGCCACTCTGTCCTCTTGCTTCCACAGCAGGCCAGAGGCCTGACCCATCCATCGATGAGGCCATAGAGGACGGCAGACTGGGGGGTCATGACCAACTATCAAATCGTCACCTGAAAGCGAACCTAACCTAGTCTCATTGCCCAGTACTCCGCTGTGACCCGGAACCCAGCATAAACCGATACTGTCTGGTCCAAAACTCCTCAACGACTCTTTGCACTCACGAACGAGCCGTGATTTGCACCAGACCGACGCAATGGCCCTAAGGGCAGCCTGACTGTCAACGAAGATCATGTAAGATTCCGAAGATGGGCCACTAGCTATGGCCTCAATAGCCACAGCGTCGACATATGCCACAACCCTAAAGCCCTTACTTTCCAGTGTGGTATAAAGTTAATAAAAGTTCACAATTATATTTTTTTATTAATTAATTATTTTCTTTATTGAAAGGGAACGAAGTGTTCCCTTTGTTTGTCTCTATTTTACTAATTTCTTATATTTACTTAAAGCTAAATGTATCTTACATTCTAACACTCCATGAGTGTGGGAATATGCTGAGACAGCATAATATGTAGTGTGGACAGTATCAACAAGAATGTGTTGATATTAAGTTGCATACAATATCAACAAGAATGTGTTGATATTAAGTTGCATACAGAAGGTATGGCAACTTAGACTTATCAAACACACTACACCTTCCCTCTTAACGAAGAGCAGTCAACATAAGTTGGCGCTCGCGTGGAAGAGCTGGTTCGAACAATCCACCAGCAGGTAGTGGAGGCCGTGGAAGAAAAACTCCACAAAGGTGATTTTAATATACCACCAGAGCCAACAGATAATGAGGATATTAATTAAAAAAAAAACGATGGATAAGCAATCAGGAAGTTTTGGGGCGCTCGCGTGGAAGAGCTGGTTCGAACAATCCACTAGCAGGTAGTGGAGGCCGTGGAAGAAAAACTCCACAAAGGTGAATTTTATATATCACCAGAGCCAACAGATAATGAGGATATTAATTAAAAAAAAAAAAAAACGATGGATAAGCAATCAGAAAGTTTTGGGGTGCTCGCGTGGAAGTGCTGGTTCGAACAATCCACCAGCAGGTAGTGGATGCCGTGGAAGAAAAACTCCACAAAGGTGAATTTTATCTACCACCAGAGCCAACAGATAATAAAGATATTAATAAAAAGAAATTTATATACCACCATAGTCAGCAGATAATGAAGATACTAATTAAAAAAAAAAAACTAGGTGGTTTTTATATACCACCAGAGTCAGCAAATAATAAAGATATTAAAAAAAAAACGAGGTGGTTTTTATATACCACCATAGTCAGCAGATAATAAAGATATTAAAAAAAAACGAGGTGGTTTTATATACCACCAGAGTCAGCAGATAATAAAGATGCATTAATGCATTATTAAATTAAAAAAATATATATATTTAAGTTATATGAATTAAAAATACAATCTTTAACTTTGCAAACGTATATATAAAACTAGTATTAAAAAAAAAAACGAGGTGATTTTTATATACCACCAGAGCCAACAGATAATGGGGATGATTTAGGCTCTGGTATCACCAGTGGTATTAATTTCTCTAAATATGATACGCAGACTCTCAGGTAAACTTCTTCAGTCTGTTTTTATGTACCAGGGCTGTTTTGCCATTGTCATCCTCAATTTTAATGTTGTTATTATTTTGGATCTCTTTGATCCTGAATGGTCCATTGTAGGTGCTATCCAGCTTGTGACCCGTTTCGTTTTTTAAGAGAACCAGGTCATTTAACGAAAAATTTACTGGACTAGCGTGGTCGTTGGAAGCTTTTTGCCTACTCAACTTAGCAGTTTCCACGAAACTAGCGGCTCTACGGTGCGCAACTTGTAGTCTAAATTTGACTTCTTTTTCATAGGAGTCAATATTATACAATGGAGCTATGCTGAGGTTTTTGTGAACACTAAGACAGGTGAAATTTTTCCAAAAACAAGTTCAAGGGGACAATAGTCATGTGCCGTGGAAGGCGCGGTATTATAGCAATACACAAAAAATTTTAACCATATGTCCCAATCAGACCTGTCATTTGAAATATATGATCTTAGATATTCATTAAATGTCCTGTGTGATCTCTCCACAGTGTCGAGTGTTTCATGATGATATGGAGTAGAATTGACTTTCTCCACTTTCATGAGTGCGCATAGCTCTTGAAATACTTGGTTCATATATTCCGTACCCATGTCCGTGACTATTTTAGTCATTGGACCATATATCAAAATGAATCCTTCCATGATTCGCTACACTTCTGGCGGATTTGTTGTCAATGGGTATGGCAATTAAGTATTTTGTTAAGTCGCACATTATTGTTACCGCATATTCCTTTTGAGAATCGGACCGTGGTAAGGGTCCGATAATCACTATCTCAAAAGGCTTCATTGGAGTAGGTGTTAAAATGAAGGGCTCTCTGCCCTTAATCACAGGTTTATTCATTTGGCATGTTTTGCATTTCTTGACATATTTAGTAATGTCTTTAGTCATGCCTTTCCAATGATAACGAAGTCTTATTTTTCTGATCATGCGTGTGATCCCTGTATGACCTCCGTTAACAGGATCATCGTGATATTTTTGCATGATTTCTATTTTTCTAGCATCGGCCGTTACTTTTTCTGTACTAGGTACGAGCACTATGGTCAATTTATTTAGTAGACCATTACCTTTATTCTTAAAGGTTTCAATACTTATCCCCGGGGTATTGAGCAGACAATCATTAATAGAAAATCGCAAGGTTGTCAGACCTATGTTATCAGCTATTTTTTCAAGCTTTGGAAGGAGTAGATCTAGATCCACTATTCCATTAATAATAAAGTCATGCAACCAGCGTTGCCGTTTTGGTTATTTTTAACCAAATTTGGTTATTTTGTTTTCTAATGTGTAAATGTGTATTTTTTCTTCATTTTGGTTATTTTTTTTTTATTCTCGTTAATACAACAATTACTTTTTTAATATTATTTGAAAATTTCCATTACAAGCTTTGCAATCGTTAGCAAAGCGTTTTATATTTTTAAGTATTTTTACTACGTTCTATTGAAATTTTAAGAAAAATTTTAATACAAATAAATAAAAACCGTAATTTATTATTTCGATGGCTAAATATAAAAAAGGTCTAACTCGATTTTTAGTTAATTTACAGGAGAAGCGAAAACCTTAATAAATTCTGTAAAACTATAGATACAACAAAAATTTTAATTCGGTTTTTAATAAAAAAAAAAAACACCAACACATTCTACTTCTCATTTAAAAAATTGTTAATTTTTGTTTCAATGAAGTTTTCGTTGATATCTTTGAAAAGAAAAATTAAGTTAGGCCTTTTTTAATCTGCTTTGAAAGTAATATATATGATAATAATTTAAGTTTAACTAATAAAAGGTAATAATTCATGAAATTAAGAAGACTGGGTCAAAAGTTAGTTATAAGAAATTAGTTCTTATAAGACAAATTATCTTAAAAAAGATGACAATATGCATTTCCCATTTCTTTTTCGTGATATATCTTTAATCGCCGACTTTTATCTATATGAGAGAAAGTCGTAATCGTCAGTTATGCCTGTTTTGCAGTATATTGGTCCTGATGGGTCATACGCCAGGGCTTTTAAAATATTAACAGTAATTAATAGTTTTCTAAGAGGCTTAAGTGATCGTTCTTTATTTGATATGTCAAAATATTGAAGGACTTTCTTGCAATATTTTTCCTTGTTCGGATACTATTAGCATTATCCTGAATCAGAGTCAGAATTTTCGTTCGCATTCATAATTTTTATTGCATTATTAAACTTTTTAATGTTAAAACTTTTTCCTCTTAAACAATATTTTTCACAAAAAACAAAGTCCACTGATCGGAATAACGTTTTTCCTATTTGTCAAAAACAGGAACTCGAACTTTTGAGAACTCTACCCGGCTCAAAAATTTGTTAAGTAACTTTTTCCGCTAAAGTGAATTTATTATTTGGGAAATATAAACTCACAACTTCAGTTGCGATTATAGTTTTAGAACGAAATAAAAAATTAGTTAAGACTTTATCTTTCAAAAATTCATAACCATGGATTAGGCAATTTTTTAAATCGTTATAAATTTGATATTTGCAATTAAAAACTGAATTAGGCCTTTTCATATTAAGCCTCCAATTTGTAGTTTAACTACACAGAAAAAAATAAAATTTTTGTATTAGACCATAAATTTCTCAAAACACAAATGCATTTACATATATAAAAAAAAATTTGGTTATTTTTTTGCGAATTTGGTTATTTTTATTCTAATTTTGGTTATAAAATTTTTTTGATCGTGGCAACGCTGCATGCAACATAATTTGGGAAAGTTTTTTCTTTCCTTTTAGGATCGTTAGTTTATCCTGTGATAAATGCAACCATGGCGTTTTCCAGTACTCTAGGGCGTTAATCCCTTCATATACTCTTAATTCAACCGATGGTCTAGGCTGTGCGATTCTATCTGCACAGTTTGTTTTCTTCTTCGCCTGAAGTCTAGTTGTTACTTTCAGTATTGTTTGCGATTCTATGTTTCTTATATCATTTGAAATTTATACGGGACAGCGCATCTGCCGCGTGATTGTCCCTACCCCTAATGAATTCAATGTCGAAGTCATATTCCTCCAATTCCAATCTCATTCGTATGAGTTTAGATGACGGGTTCTTTAGTGAGAATAAATAGGTGAGTGGCCTATGGTCGCTTCTAATTAAAAAATTTTTCCCATATATATATGGTCTGAAATAATGTATTGCCCAATGAATGGTGGTGAGTTCTTGTTCTATTGTAGATTTGTTACTTTCACCTTTTGTGAAAGCTCTAGACGCGTAAGCAATAGGTAATTGAATACCTTGTTTTTCTTGGCTTAGTACGGCTCCGCACGCCTTTTTGCTAGCGTCCGTCGTCATGCAAAACTCTTTATTGAAATCCGGATATTGTAGTATTCGTGGGCTCATAAGTTGTGTTTTCAAATATTGAAAAGCATTTTCGCACTCCTGAGTCCATTCAAAAGGTATGTTTTTTCTAGATAATCTAGTAATGTGATGTGATGAGTCAGCAAAATTAGGAATAAATCTTCTGTAATAATTTCAAAATGCAATGAAGCGTTTAGCTTCGTTCCCGTTTGTGGGTGTAGGATAATTTTTGATTACAGAGAATTTACTGTCATCAGGTAATATACCTTTATCTGTACATTTGTGTCCCAAAAATGACACTTCGTGACGGAAAAATGAACACTTATCCGGGTGTAGTTTGAGATTATGTTGTCTACACATAATAAACACGTCTTTTAAGTTTTGTAGCATATGTTTTTGAGAGCAACCGACGACTATGAAATCGTCCATATATACAAAGGCTTGGGACGGTTTTAGTCCCGAAAAGGCAAGCGACATCATTCTTTGGAATGAATTTGGTGCTATTTTAATGCCATATGGAAGTCTTTTGAATCTATAAGAACCTTTGTCAGTTGAAAAGTATGAAAAGTATGGCATGAGAAATATTTTGCTCTTCCTAACTGATCTAATATGTCATCTATTCTGGGTAGAGGGAATTTGTCAGCGACTAATTTTTTATTTATACCTCTGTAGTCAATCACAAGTCTCCACCTCTTTTCTTTATTACCTGGTAATGATTTTTTAGGTACTAAGAGTATGGGACTGTTATATTCAGATGTTGAGGGTTCTACAATGTCATCTTTTATTAGTTTGATAACCTGCTTATTCACTTCTTCTATGGTATTCTATAGTTTTTTATATAAACTGGTTGATTATCTTTAAGTCTCAACCGTTGTTTATAGAAATTGTTGGCGCTTATTTTGTCCGATTCTAGAGCAAAGATGTCAATGAATTCTGTGCATAGGCTATGTAGCTCCTTGCTGACGAATTCTGGAAAGTTTGCAGATAATTTGCTCATTTTTACTCTGTCTGATTTCGGATTGCAGCTTGTTTGAACCATTTTATAGTCATTAAGATTTTCTGTTACTACTTGAACATTCTCAATGACGAGGTCCTTGTTAGTAGTATTAATTATTCTGACTATAGGTTGAGATTTTGATGTGATGGTGTTTGCTATGAATACGCCATTTTGGAGCATTTGCTGATGAACCAAAAGATCTTCAACGTCAGATTGAATATTGATTTGTCTGATTACTTCAGATCTTGCTGGTATTGAAATTGAGTTAATGTTTGGAGCATTCAACAATGTTAGGCTCACATCGTATGGTAGTAGGGGAGCTTTCAAAATTATTTTATCTTCCACACCTTGGAAGTCAAGTATGCATTTGTGTCTTCTGACGAAATCCATTCCCAATATTCCGTCAACTAATATTGGAAAGTCGTCGTTTACAATATGCAACTCGGCAGGTGTGGCTATGTTTCCTACCTTAAGGTCTATGTCAATTAATCCGAGTGTTTGGATTAGGCCTTGTCCAATACCATTAATGTTTGTTATTTTGCTGCTATCTATTAGTTCGTTTAGAACCTTATTGTACTTAATCACAAAAATATCTGCGCCAGTGTCTATTAGAAAAATTGAGGTAAAATTGTTTGTTGACACTCTGCATTTTAAATAACTATATAAATTGAGATTTATATTGCAGGTTAAGACATTAGGGGTTTTTCTTAGTTTTCCGGAGGCTGCTCAGTCTGCTCAGTAATGCAATGGATATTGCGATTACGAGAGGAAGTGTTCTGATAATTCCCATTACCTCTATTACGGTTAGAGTTACCTCTTGGGTTGTAGTTGTAACGACTATTGCCATTATTATTGTAATTATTGTTGAAATTGCGGTTCCTGTTATATTTTCCTCTATAACTACTACCACGATTTCGCTGGTCATTGAATTTACCATGGTTGTAGGCCAAAATTGAGTTGGGTTGGCCATAGGCTTCTGTGCAACTGCCTAAGAACTTTGAAATAACCTCGTTTAGGTTATTGAAAGTGCCAGATTCCATTATCAGTTTAACTCTGTCATTGGAGGCATTTTTTATAATCGCCTTAACAGCAGAGTTAGTGGCATATGTGGCTGCTACCATGTTGGGTAAGCCATCGTTAATATACGCAGTTTCGAGTTTCTTTGTTAAATCCTCGATTTCTTTTGCGTATGTATTGGCTGGTTTTCCTTGTTGGCGTATATTCGTCAACTTTGCTACCAGTACATCTACAGATTCTCCTTTCACTGTAGTTTTGAGTTTATCAAATATTTCTCTGAGTGTAGTTTCCCAAGAAATGAGGTTACGTGCTGAACCTTTGAGCTTTGTCTTCACCAGGGTAATTGCCACTTCGCCATGTATATCCTTTATTGAGTCTACCAGGCTTAGGGCGTCGAGAAAACTCTGTAGGTTTTCTGGTGTGCCATCAAAGTCAGGTAGGAGCTTTGAGGCTAAGCTAAGAAATTCCGTAACCGATTGAGGCATTGTGTTGGAATCTTTTTGAGGCCTTTCAGAAGTCTTTAATTGATTTGAGTGTATTGCAAGTTCCTCTTGACTTGCAGGGGAATATTCCAGTTTTTCGTGGAATGTAGTTGGCAACTTTGCATTTATACCTCTACGTGACAGTATATGAGCAAGTTTATCTCTAACGTCAGAGAAGAAATTTTCGGCAGCAAATTTGTGCGCTTGGGTTAATCTTTTTAAATAGTTCGAGTTTTTATACATATCTGGTTTTAAGTATGTAATTTGTAATAAATTGTTTTTTTTTTTATATTTACTTTTTAATTGTTATTTTTTTTTTATTTAAACTTTTTTTTTCAATTTAAAATTAATTAAAAAACACCAAGTTCTCTTGATCATTGGATTTTAGTGGCCTTGATTTTGTGAGTATCTTAATAGTATTTTGAGCAATAAAAAAATTATAAAAATTATTTTGTCTTCATAAATTTTTTTTTTGTTATTGTTTTTAAACGTTTCCGATTGTAAATGATATAATAATCATGCTTGATGCTCTGCTTTGCTTTGCTTTAATTTCTTTCTTTAATAATTTTTTTTTATTTTGTATTCCATTTGGTTAGTTGTTTTTCTTTTTGCTTTTCAAAAAAATAGAATACTAAACAAAACTCAACAATAATTCACATTCCACGCCACACGTCTTAACATTTAATTAATTTTGTATTATTTTGTATATTGTATTTTGTTTGAAATCTTCTCTTTTTTTTATTTATGTAAGAAATAAAATAATTTTTTTTTTTTTTAAAGAGTTAAAACAGAAAAATTTTTGTTCAGAAAATTTTAAATTGCTTTATATCTTTTGTGTGTTTATTTATTTTTATTTTATTTATTCTTGTAGGCATTTAATTCTCACTGTTAAGTTTCCATATTTTAATGTTTTTTTGTTGTTTTTTTTTGTTTTGTTTTAAAGTTTCATTTTTCATTTCATAGAATTGTTTTTTTTTCTTTTCTTTTCTTTTGTTTTATTATTTTTTTTTTTTTGTATTTATTTTGTGATTTATTAAATTTGGATTATTTTTTTCTTTCTTTCAATAATTCTCTGGAATGACACAATGAAACACTGTTTGTTTCGGTTTTTAATTTGAAACTTGTTTTGCAGCGCTTATTTTTTATATTCTTTTTTTTTTGTTTTAATGATTTTTTTTTTAATTTCCTTTACAATGCTTAATTAATTTAATGGATTTGTTGTTGTTGTTATTGTTGTTTTTTCATCTAACACTTGTATTTCGATTTTTATTTATATTTTTATTTTTTTTTATTTTTTATTGAATGATTGTATTTCTTTTCAAAGACTAAATCATACAATTTATTTTATTTTTATTATTATTTTTATAATATTTTATTTCCATAGTTTTTTTTGTGATTTTTGAGTAAACTTTTTAAATTATAATTGAATTAATTTTTTTTGTTTTTTGTTTATATGTTTAATATTTTTTATTTCATTTTTTTTTAAATAATTAAAATTTTTTTTTTTTTGTTTTGTTATCACTTTTAATTTTAATTTTTTGGGTTTTATTGATTTGGTTTTTTAATTTTTATTTCTTCACTTTAATTTTTATTTCTTATGAATAATTTTTAAAATTAATTTTTTATTTATTTTTTTTTGTTTTATTTTTTAAAAAAAAAAAGAAAATAAAATTTTTATTTTAGAAAAATTTCCGTTTTTTTTTTGTGTAGGTACAAGAATACTCTTTTTTTAAGTCTTTTCTTTTTTGCTTCTTTTCTTTTCAATACTTTTTCTTTCGTTTTTGCCAAGTTATGTTTTTATTTTATATTTTTTTTATTAATTAAACAATTAATTAATTAATAACTCACTCGTATTATTTATTTTATTAAAATTTTTACTCTGTTGTTGTTGTTTACTTTTACACTGTTGTTGTTTATTTTCTTGTAATTAATTTTTATTGTTTTTCATTTTTTTTTTAATAGACTTTTGTTTATATTCGTAAATTTTGTTAAATGGTTTTAAACAATGGTATTTAGAGTTTTTTGTTACTATTTAATTTAATTATAATTATTATTATTAGAATTGTTGTTCTTTATTTAAATAGGATACGTTTTTTTTTTTCAAGGAGTTAAAATTTTTTTTTAATGGCAGGATCGCCATGTGGTATAAAGTTAATAAAAGTTCACAATTATATTTTTTTATTAATTAATTATTTTCTTTATTGAAAGGGAACGAAGTGTTCCCTTTGTTTGTCTCTTTTTTTTCCTAATTTCTTATATTTACTAAAAGCTTATCTTACATTCTAACACTCCATGAGTGTGGGAATATGCTGAGACTGCATAATACACGCTGTCCAGCATTTATGTAGTGTGGACAATATCAACAAGAATGTGTTGATATTAAGTTGCATACACAACACATTCTTGTTGATATTAAGTTGCATACAGAAGGTATGGCAACTTAGACTTATCAAACACACTACACCAGGAGCCTCAGACCAATATTAGCAACCAAGAGCCACAAAAGAGGGGATAGGACACCCCCCTGTGGTATACCCCTGTTCGCACGCGTGACGACAGAAAATGCACCCTGATTTGATCGGATTTGTCTGTTACACAACATGTGGGTGATGAAGGCCCCCTCTATATCAAGGAAAGCCGACAGTGTGTACTCACCCCTAGCCAAATTCGCCTCAACAAAACCAGTCACTTCATGAAGAGCGCTCTCAACATGCTTACATTAAGGTAATTAAGACCAGTCATTGTTTGATCTTAAATATAGATTGATAAGTCTCTCCAAAGCTTTCAAGAGAAAGGATGAGAGTGATATCGGTCTATAATCCTTAGGGCCGATGTGACTGGGTTTACCAGCTTTTGGTATAAACATCACGAGCACATCTTTCCAACCCTCAGGTATATCCCACCACCGGAGGCAGTCTCTATACGCGTCCACCAGATATTCGTGTAATATATCACCAGCATGCTGAAGCAGAGCCGGAAAGATAGCATCCGGACCAGGCGACTTGAACGGCTCAAAGCTACTAATAGCCCATTTGACCTTACCTGGTAATGATATCTTCCAAAACCGGCGTAATTCCAGCATCACAGAAGGGATCAGCTACACCCAACGGATAGCTTCCTGGATCCTCACAATCGGGAAAATGAGTACTTAATAGAACCTCTAGGGTTTCTTTTCTCGAGGATGTCCACATGCCAGCGTTCTTTTGGACGAAGCCTAGGACTTTGGGGTCCTTCGACAGCATCCTACGAAAACGAGCCACATCAGCAACATACTCGATACTAGTGCAAAAACTCATCCAGATGGTTCTCTTTGAGCGCTTTATTGCTCCCTTATAGTCTTAAAACTGGATCTATACGCAGACCAGTCCACATCCCTGCTCGACCTCTTAGCATTATTAAAGAGTCTCCTGGTACAACAGCGGAGCCTCTGGAGTTCCGCATTCCACTAGGCAGACTGGCTCCTCTTCCCCGGGTAAGTGAGAGCAAGCATCTCTATAACAAGACAACAAAATATCCGTCAAAGATCCAACTCGATCATTGATGTCAGGAGTGGAGCGTCCCCAAAGGGCTCTAATCTCCCCCTCCACAGCCCTTTCATACTTGATTCAGTCGGTTCTTCTTGAATTTCTTAAAGGCCTATTAAGGCTCCCAGATAGATTAATACCGAATGATATCAGTTGGTGATCAGAAAAAGAACACTCATCTGAAACCCTCCAGTCCCTAATCATAGACCTATCCATGTTAGTGAACGTAATGTCAATTACCGTCTCCCTAACACGGTTTCTAAATGTTGGCGTGTTACCAATGTTACAAATGCTGAGCCTATTAAGAATAATAAAATTCAAAATAGATTCACCCCTAGTATTTATGTCAGCACTGCCCCATTGGGTGTGATGAGCATTGGCATCATAACCCAAGACAAGCCGACATCTTTTCCTCTTAGCATGCTCCACCAGTAGTTCAATTAAGTCATCAGGAGAGGATGCAGCCTCATACGGCATGTACACAGATGCCAGCATCAAATCGATCCCATTGTCATCTCTGTAGGCCACAGTTATTACGTCACCTGTACAAAAGGAAGAAGTGATTAACAAGTCCAAACCACTTCTAGCTAAAATACAGATCCTTACCTTATCACTTGTTCCAGGAACAAGTAACCTATAGTTAGGATCGCTCAAACTCAGAACCCTATTCCTAAGGATCCAGGGTTCCTGGATAAGAGCAATGTCAGCTTCAAGGCGGCGCAGAGTGGTTAACAGGTTGCGTGAGGCAAATTAATCTGCACCACTTTTAGCTTCCTCTGGGTCACCTGACACCGACTATGTCCGGATGACGGAATTTTAGACGTGCCACCCCTTGCCCTTAGCCACTGAAGGCAATCCTGATCAATTCCTAAGATCGCAGCCTTTCCTACCATTACCAGGCAGGGAGTAGACAACTACCCATGAGCTGGTGTTCAATAAATCATTCTGCTTTCCAATAAGTTTTGATATGATATTCACCCGCCTAAAGGTAGGCGGGACCCATAGCGTCGCTATTGGACGTAGAGGGAGGTCGTTTTCACAGTTCACTACCTTGATGCCCTTGGACCAACCTATGGAAGATATGCGGGCATTCATGCCATCACAACTTTCCTCCAACATGAATTCAATGAGCCTTTCTTCAACTAGATTCCACCTTTCAGGAGAGATTTTGCCATCCAAATCCGACCTGTAGATGAAAGCCAGCTGAAGGAAAGGGTTAGTCCTCAGGCCACCTTGTTTCTTAGGACGCTTGCATCTCGACTTCCTCACGCTCACGTCTTTCCGGCTCCCTCTTTTTGCGTCTGAAAAAGCGTTTCTCATCAATTTCCCTCTCTCCATAGCGGCCGTTTATGACTCAGCTGATTTGCTGGTCGGTTGTGAATTATCCGCGCGGAATCACTGGGACAATTTTACATATAACTCAAGCTCTTAAACTTGGTTATGGTGGTTTGAATAACACAAGCACTTAAACTTGGTTATTGCGAAGAAATTGAGAATAAAACAACCGTTATGTTTGCTTTAACAATTGCCTATCCCATTTATTTTTAATCAAGCATAGCCTTGAATACTATTTTATTACTAAATTGCAATAAATTTTAAAAATTACATTTATATTGTTACGGTTTTACCTTTTAAAGACGTTAAAAATTTGAGTTCGTAGATTGCAAATAAAATAAAAATAAATATGTGTTTAACTTTAATCAATCCTTTATTATCTGCACAGCTTTTGTGCCACTGTTCGAACTTATTCCACGTATACAATGATAACTTCACAATATTTGTTTGTTCGTGATACTTCTCTGCTTACAACCTTTTTGTAAGTAACAACACTTGTTAGTTATTCTTCTTTGCTCACAACCTTTTTGTAAGTACAACACTAACAACTGTTTTCTTCAAACGCAACTTGTCTGCACACATTATAGCTCGATAGATTTAATTCTCACTGCAACCAACGTGACGTCGTCTTACACGATTAAATTCAAACTCATCCTTGCTCGCTTCAACTTACCTTTTATATTACTGGATCATCAGTGTGATGAATGCTCTCGAAGGAAGATGACGGCCTTCGGAAATAATCTAAAAATGTAAACAACTTCATTTCATTTTTGTTGTCTCTTGTTTACATTCGCTATCCGCTATTTTCTACTGCACATTGTTGTTGCTTGTTTACTTCTTTGTTCGCTTCATTTTGTTTGGTTATTTACATCTTTTATCCCTTATTCTTGTTTATTCATCGATCTTGTAAATAAGTGCTTTATTTTTGTTGCTATATTTTTGTACTTATTCATTGATCACGTGAACACTGCGCTGTTTTGTTTATTATTTTATGCATGATCAAGTATATAGTGTTATTTTTGGAGCTTTTGTTTATTATTTTAACAACACCATTTCCACTTTCGTATAGATATAGATATATATATATATACATATGTTTATATTTTAATATATTTATTTGCTGAATTGCAATAAATTATTCTAAATGTATTTAGTAATAATTATGCTTTGGACTTATGCATTTTGTCGCGCGTGTAGGAAATTCCAGGAAACATGATACGCTAGACAAATTCAATGCAAATAAGCTTGAAAGTGGTTCCATGTTGTTCTTAAAGTAAAAGAATTTAATGAAAACAAAAAGTATAGCAAAACTTGAAACTTAATCAGAATTTTCAAGGTTTTTCTTTTATCATAATTTGAATTAACGTTAAAATCAAAAATAAGGAAAAATGCATAAATCCAAACAAATAAAAAATTACTTGAACTCAGCAATATAAGGCTGTTCAACTAATTTCGTGCAAGCATATGTACGCAGGTATGTTTGTATATTTATATAAAGCCATTGATTGCTGTATTCTAACTGTGTAAGTGACATTCTATCAGCAACAGGAACAATGTTACCATTTGTTTAATTGTTAAAATTCAGAAGTGACAACTCGCATAAGCATTTGTCAGCGTTTGCAGTAAATTTTGATTGCATTTTTAGGCATAGAAATTCATTTTCTCTTATTGTTGCACATGTGGTCCACTGTTTTTCTGCCAACACGAAATACTGATCTTTATGAGCATTTATAGCCAGGAAGTCGCCGCATGGTCTTATAGCCAGCATTGTGACATTTATTTGAACAGGAATTGGGTGAAGTTTCAGAAGTTCGAATGTTTCAGGATCAGATAACGGATAGATGACGTGATCTTTTATAACACCTCCCTTTACATTCATAATTTTGTACAGTTGTAGAATGTTATCTTTACTTACTGGTAGTTCTAGAGATGTTGGAAGGTAATTTCTTATTTGTACTAGCTCGGCTTGAAGTTAAGACAGTGACAAAAGCATTGGGCTAATTTTTCCATGGTGTGAATCCGCTAATGCTGCTATGATTTCTGTTTGAATGCAGTGTAACCTTGCTGATGTTAAAGAAAGTTGAACTGATTGTAACATGAATATTCGAAACAGTCTTGATTGATTTTGTTTTTTTTCATTTTCTTGTAATCTAGATGCAATTTCTGCACTCTTGAACTTTTGTTTCACATTTTCTTCATCTTGTTTAAGGCGTTGCATCAACGATTGATGTTCGATTCATGAGGAGTTGTTTGAGATAGTTTCCATTGTCGTTTACTGCGTTGATGGTGTTTGACATTTGTTCAGCTTAATCCGAATCCAGAATACGAAACAGCGCCACGCTTAGCTCTTTTCTTTAGTAAGAGGATTTTATCTTTGAGACCTACTAGACTGAAGTCGGATGCCTGGAGAACGCTCGAACAAGTCGTCCTTTGAATTAGAAGGTTGCACAAGTTGTGTAATGCCGTCGTTTCGTTCATGACGGTATTTATTTCTTGACAATACGGTTTTAAGTTATGATAGGAAATGATGTTCCATCCTGAACGTGATACTCGTGTACAGTGTTGCAAACTTAGTGCTTTTCGCACTATTTATGGTGCTTTATGAAACGTCGTACGCGTAAATTTTTTCTTCTAGTGCCTTTTTACGGAGAGGCACTATTATGGTGCTTTTCAAATTTCATAACATTGCTTTTTGTTGATTTTTAACAGTTTTTATATTAAAACTACAAAGAAAAATGGCCAAATTTTTTTAAGCGTAAAATTTACAACACGATATCAAGTGAAAAGGCGGTTAAATGTATTTTGAATATGTGGTTGGAAATTAAAACACATTTTAATATTCTTAAGGACAGTGGGTATGTTTCACTTAAGGTATTTACAATAATAATAACAATTTCGTATATCTCACGTATTTAAGTTCCATTTTGGAAGAGGTTCAGAAGTTAAATTTAGCATTTGAAGCAAAAAACCACGTTAAGTTGTATAACAAGTTGACTAACAAATTGATAATAAATTTTGAAAATTTTTATTATATAGAAGGTGATATAGATAGTAATTATAATGAATTTTGCTATATTGGCTATAGTTTTGAAAAGGCTTGCAATGAATACCAAAAACAGAAACCGAAAAAATATTATTACACAAAAATGTGTTCTTTTCACTAAATACCTTATTTATGAAATTAGAGCTAGACTTCCTATTCAATTTAAAAATTTTACAAAAAGTTTCCTTATTCAGTGTCGAAAATATATTAAATAATATAAATAATGATCAGTTAATAGAATTTATAAGCAACTGTATAAAGATGTGTGTATAGTCACAATTGATATATTTTGTTCTTTTTAATATTTATAATATAATACTCATAAATCAAAATATTTTCTGTATTGTTATGTCACAACAATGAATTCACTCTTTCAATTCGTTTTAATTCTTTATATTGCTTTTTGATTTTCTTCTCTTTTTAATGTCTCTCTTTTGCTGAATTGTTAACTGTAAACATTTACTTCACTTTGTCTTTTAGTTTTGTAAGTTGAACTGCTTTAAAAATAAAATTCTAGCTGACCTTGAACATCATTCAAACAAACAACAAGTGTTTTTTTTTTCTTAGTTCGCAAGCATAAAGTGTTCTTTTTTCTTATTTTCGCAACCAATGTAAATACATTATCAACAATAGAAACTTGTTTAGAAAATTTAATGTAATTGGGAAAACAAAACTAGAACAGATTTTTTTTGGATAGAGGTTAGTTAATTTAAAAACCCGTTAGGAGAAAAAACATTTTTAGTATTAGCACAGTTTTTTCTTCGAATATTAAATTTTCTTACTCTAACGCAGAGGTTGAGACATACAGCTCCATGAATTTATCAAAAAATAAAATTCGAAACCGACTATCATTAAACTCTGTTAATTTGATTTTACACATAAAATATTGACTACGTAGACTCATTTTTTGCTGAAGTCGCCGTGGTCTAGTGGGTAGTGTGTTGGCTTATTAGACAAAAGTCCCGGGTTTGTATCCCAGGTCAGACATCAAAACGAAAAAATATTTCTTCGGCGACTTCCTCTCAGCAGATTTCTGGCAAAGACTCTGAGAGTAAAAATTGCCATGAAAAGCTTCTCAAAAATCTGTCGTTCGGGGTCGACTTTAAACTGTAGGTCCCATCACTCATGTATAAAATTAACGCACACAACATAAGTGGTGTGAGAAGCTAGGTCGTAATCCTGACTGAAGGGTTGTTATGGCCAATTATGTATGCATGTAATTATGCAATACCTTCCGAGGTCTGCAAAAATATTTATTCAAACAAAACTATTGTGGCCAAACGTGGTTGGGGAGGATGAAAATGTAGATGATATCAGGGAAATATTTTCCGAAGATTAAGTAACCTTTTTCATAAGGAATTTTGTATTATAAATCTTAATTTTATAAACTATACTGACATATTTATATGAATTATTTTCTTTTGTTATGTAACTGTATTTTATTAGCTTAACCATAATATTTTCTTATGGAGTAAAGAATATTAAAAAATAAAAGTTTTATAAACGATTTTTCTTACTTAAAAACGGTAGTGCCCTTTTTTAAGCTCAAAAAATACACGTTTTTATCCGTTTTTTAATTTTTTGTGCGCGTTTTGATATACAATCGTTGGCAACACTGCTCGTGTATTGCCAATACCCTCAAAGTGCAAGCCGATGTTGGGTTCTAACTGCGTTTGGTCTGTAAACACGAGTGGGAGCAATAGCAATATTGTGAGTAGAAGAGTCGTAATTCAGATTGTTAAGGTCCGCTATTTTTCAGCGGGTGGTTTCATCCAATGACTGTCTAGGTGATTGGTTTTCTGCTAACATCTCATGATTGTCCTTAGGTTCCGTGAATTGTGGACATGATTGTTGTTGTTCTTATTCGGGTTCGTCATTGAGCTTAAGGAGTGGAGCTAAGTATTGAATTGCACGCTTGAAGATGCCTGAAGCTGTCTGGACATCCGCTACTCTTACAACCTCGTCGTGTCATTTGTATGTTTTTATTACGCATCCCAGAGGCCATTTCATTACTGGAACGTTATCTTGTAGCTTATTAAGGTAGTCTCGAGAAACTAATTTCCAACGTGTTTCCAATTTAAGATTTATGGGCTTTGCTTGAGCATCAATTAGAGCCGTTAGTGGTTCACCTATTAGAAAATGTCCCGGAGTTAATGCGCCTATATCGTTTGCGTCATTTGGCATGGGTGAAATGGGTCTGGAATTCAAGATTGCTTCAACTTCGATAACTATAGTTTCAAGTTCTTCGTAAGTTAAGGATGCATTCCCCAATGTCCTTATCAAAAGATATTTTGCTGATTTAACACCTGCCTCCTATAAACCGCCAAAATGTGCTTTTGGTGGAATGAAATTAAATTGTTTACCCTTTTTGCTGCAAGCATTCGTAATAGCTTCCTTTGAATCTGATGAGTGTATGATTGTGGAAAGTTCACGTAATTTATTCTTGGCTCCTACGAAGTTTGTTGCATTATCGCAGTATAAATTTTCACAATGTCCACGTCGGGGTATGAACCGTTTAAGTGCACCTATAAAGGCTTCAGTTGTTAGGTCGCTCACGAGTTCCAAGTGTACTGCTTTTGTGGTAAAGCAACAAAATAAAGCAATGTAGACCTAGTTATAATGTACTGTAATTGGGCCGCAGTAATCGCCTCCTTGATGAATGCACGGGCAAGTGTGACACGTGTGGAGGGTGGGTTTCCTATTATTTGGTGGAATAATTCTGGTTTGTCTTTGCTGCATGCCGCTGAACTGTGGCTCTTGCCATAATTTTTCATTTTAATGGTCAGAAACGTTGTCGAACATTTCCTAATAATGTATGCGACCCACAATGCTTGTAATCTTCATGAATCATTCGGAATATCAATTTGGAAATGGGATCGTTGTATGGAATAAGAAGTTGATGTTTTGAATCATATTCCAACAAAGAAGCGTCGAGCCGACCACCGATCCGTATTCATCCATTCTCATTCAAAAAGGGTGTTAGATTCCGAATAGTGCTTGTCTCTTGTACTTGTTTGTATTTTCTCAGTTGTTATTTCTTCCTTAAATTCTGAGAATTGCATTTGTAAAATAATAGGAATCAGTGCTTGGCTGAGTTCCGTTGTTGTTATTAATTTTGATTGTTTTCACATCTACTTTTGACATCTAGTTTGGGCAATGAAGCGCAGAACATATCCAACAATTCGCTGTAGACGATCAAATGAGTTTTTATCGTTGATTTGGTAAACAAAAGTGGGTTCTGTTGCTGTCATTGCTCGTGATTCAAGCAGCTTTGTTTTTCGTTCGAGATTTGTTGCTATGTTGGAACTTGGATTAAACTTAGGTGGCCACACTTTCTCTACCCCATAGAAAAATATTGGCCCATAAAACAAAAGAGTACATTTTTTAAGAGCCGCTGGAGACATTCAACGAGATAATATGTCTGCGGTGTTGCTCATTGAGCTTACATGACGCCAATGTTCTGCTAGGGTTTCTTCTAGTATTGCTGAGATTCGATTTGCTATAAACGTATTGAATGAAGCTGAAGCACAATTTCTGAATCAGTCCATAACCATATTGGACTTGTAAATCGAAGGTTAGACCTGACTCTTGTGGCTAGTTGGGTTGCAAGCACGGCTGAACATATTTCTAGTCGTGGTAATATTTGCCATTTGAGTGGAGCTATGCGGGATTTAGCACAGAGTAGATGTACCAAGATGGTGCCGTCTTTGAAAACTGATCGAATGTAAGCAGCAGCTCCATAAGCCTTTTCGGATATGTCTGTAAAAACATGGAACTGTTGGGATTCTGGAACTCTTCCTTTGAAAATATGTCTTGATATTTGAAGATTTTTTTATATATTCAGGTCTGTGCGAAACGTGACCCATTTAGTATGTAGCGATTCAGGCAAAGAAGCATCCCATGCCAGTTTTAACTCCCACAATTCTTGAATAAACATTTTTGCCGTTACTGTAATGGGAGATAGAACCCCCAGTGGGTCGAATAATTTTGCAAGGTCCGATGTGACTGTTCGCTTAGTTACTCTCTTAATGTTGCCCGTGTTGACCTTAATACCTAGTTTATCAATTTTCGGCAGCCAAACAAGTTCTCTGCTTTCAAAATCCAAGTTCACCTCCAAGTTGTCTTGTGGAATATTGTGAAGTAATTGTGGATGGTTTGCACACCATTTGCGTAACACGAACCCACCCTTTTTCATAATCTGCACAAGTTGCTCTTGCAATTGACTCGCTGTTGATAAACCATCGTCTAGATAGAAATATTCTTTAATGAATATTAAAGCAAGAGGATAGCATATATTATTTTCTTGAGCCAGTTGATCAAGACATTTTGTTGCTAAATATGGAGCAGCTCTTGTACTATATGTGACCGTGCTGAGTTGGTAGTATGAAATGGGCATTGTGGAAGATAGTCCAGCGTTTGGTTTATCCAACAGTTGTTGCATTAGTGTTGTTGCAAGAACGCGTTGATTATTGTATCGTTCTTGTAATAGGCTCCATGCGGTTGCGTAGATATGCTGTTTACCTACTAGATGTGTAAACAAGTCGTGAAAGAATCTCCATTAAATTTTTGGATTGTGATTTTTGGCAGCGGTAGCACGTTGTTTTGCGTTGGTTCGAACCCTTGGTCTGGTGTGCGGAGGCCTAGCTTCAAATTTTCAATGATTCGCTTCTCCAAGTTTTCGTAGAACATCCTGTTGTATCCTTCCTTCAGTGGGTCATCGCTTAACTCCCATATTTTGAAGTGTAGCTCTTGGATTTCCCCTACAGTTTCTCCTTCAGCTGCATATTGGTTGTCGTAGGGTCCGTGACGAGTAGCCGTTTTAATGACGACATCATGACATTGTGCCACCTTATAGCAGCATTCGTTGAAGCACATGTCAAAGATGTTCTTGCAGATGCAGCTGGCGCATTCGTGTTTTGTTGATAGACGTCCAGCGTTGGCGTTTTCGATCCCTCTTTTATGCCTGATTCAAATATTTCCCTGTATTTTGTGACGAGTTCCTCAATCTTTTGATAGTAGTTTTCGGTGAAATATTTGTGGTCTAACTGGGGCTTCTTAAGACATCGTATTTCATTACCGGTGTATTCGAATTCTGCCCAAGCGGTGTCTAATCTTTTGATCCTTTCTTCGTATAGTGGATAGTCTTTCTGGATGATGGATCCTTTTTAAAACTCCGAATGGTAGATTCTATCAGTTCTCCTGTTGCTCACTGAGCAGTTGTAAGCTATTCCATTGGGGAGGTTGTTTCACCAGTAGCCATATTGTATCCCGTTCGAGGAATGTGTTCCTGGGAAGAGGAGCTGACGATTCCTTGAAGTTGATCACTTAAACCAATACTATTTTGGTTTACGAATCTTTAAAAGCAGTTTAAATTAACTACTTAACAAACGTATAACGAAACGATTTTTCGACGTCAATCACGTCAGGGTCACCAGATGTTTATTACTCAGCTGATTTACTGGTCGGGTGTGAAGTCGCCGTGGTCTAGTGGGTAGTGTGTTGGCTTATTAGACGAGAGGCCCGGGTTCGTATCCCAGGTCAGACATCAAAACGAAAAATATTTCTTCGGCGACTTCCTCTCAGCAGATTTCTGGCAAAGACTCTGAGAGTAAAAATTGCCATGAAAAGCTTCTCAAAAATCTGTCGTTCGGAGTCGACTTTAAACTGTAGGTCCCGCCACTCATGTATAAAATTAACGCACACAACATAAGTGGTGTGAGAAGCTAGGCCGTAATCCTGACTGAAGGGTTGTAATGGCCAATTATGTATGTATGTGTGAATTATCCGGGCGGAATCACCGGGAATATTAAATTGTTTGTTGTTTTGTCCGGGCGGAATCACTGGGACAGTTAACATATATCTCAAGAACTTAAACTTTGTTATAGTGGTTTGAATAACACAAGCACTTAAACTTGGTTAATGCGGAGAAATTGAGAATAAAACAACTGTTATGTTTGCTTAAACAATTGTCTATCCCATTTATTTTTAATCAAGCATGGCGTTAAATACTATTTTATTGCCAAATTGCAATAAATTTTAATAATTACATTTATATTTATATATATATATCAGCGAAGGGCAAATTTGAAATTTCGTATCACATGTGATAGGAAAAGAAATTTCTGCTGACGCTGCGTTGACACACGTACACTATAAGCTTACTCGTGTGGTTTCGTATAATGATCGTGTGTTTGTTGCTTTGTGTGTTGTTTTGTGTGTTGTTTTGTGTTGATGCCAGAGAACAAAATCAATTCAGTTGACGTTTAGCACTTGGTGAAGTAAGATTTCGCTACGCAACTTTTTTGCATGATTTATTGTTGTTGGCAAATACACGCAGCAAAATGTTTAATGAAAATTGGGAAAATGATTTTTTTTATAGAGAATATGGATGGTAATGCAGAATGCCTTGTGTGTTATCGCACTTTATGTTGTAATTCTTTTTTGTTTTATAAAAAGACATTACGAGCCTAGCCACGGATTTTTCAACAACATTAAAGGGAATGATAGGATTTTAAAATTATTGCAATTAAAAGCAGAATTTTTTTTTAAATTCATTGATATATATATATCAGCGAAGGGCAAATTTGAAATTTCGTATCACATGTGATAGGAAAAGAAATTTCTGCTGACGCTGCGTTGACACACGTACACTATAAGCTTACTCGTGTGGTTTCGTATAATGATCGTGTGTTTGTTGCTTTGTGTGTTGTTTTGTGTTGATGCCAGAGAACAAAATCAATTCAGTTGACGTTTAGCACTTGGTGAAGTAAGATTTCGCTACGCAACTTTTTTGCATGATTTATTGTTGTTGGCAAATACACGCAGCAAAATGTTTAATGAAAATTGGGAAAATGATTTTTTTTATAGAGAATATGGATGGTAATGCAGAATGCCTTGTGTGTTATCGCACTTTATGTTGTAATTCTTTTTTTTTTATAAAAAGACATTACGAGACTAGCCACGGATTTTTCAACAACATTAAAGGGAATGATAGGATTTTAAAATTATTGCAATTAAAAGCAGAATTTTTTTTTTAAATTCATTGTTGACGAAACGGACGTACCAAATTACAACGATTTACAAATTAATAATAATAATTTAATGCCTTTTAAAAAGGCATCATATATAGTTGCATTGGCTTTAGCAAAGCAATGCCGTCCATTCGATGACGGAAATTTCTTTTTGAATTTGACGACAGACGTTTTGAGTTGTTTTGGCGATAAAATATTTAAAACCGCACTTAACATACGCACAACACAATAAATCATTTTTTTCCTTTTTTTTATTTTCCCAGTGTACGACTCTCAAAAATTACATTGAATTTTGTTCTCCGCTGCTTTACTAACACAACCAAAACTATGATAGTATGTGTGTTGCCCTTCACTGATATATATATATATATATATATATTATATATTTATTTGCTGAATTGTAATAAGTTATTCTAAATGTATTTAGTAATAATCATGCTTTGGACTTATGCATTTTCTCACGCGTGTAAGAAATTCCAGGAAACATGAAACCTCAGGCAAATTCAATGCAAATAAACTTGAAAGTGGTTCAAGCATGTTGTTAAAGTAAAATAATTTAATGAAAACAAAAACTATAGCAAAACTTGAAACTTAATCAGAATTTTCAGCGTTTTTCTTTTATCATAGTTTGAATTAACGTTAAAAGAAAAATAAGGAAAAATGCATAAATCCAAACAAATAAAAAATTACATGAACTCAGCAACATGAGGTTGTTCAACTAATTTCGTGCAATCATATGTACCATACCTGCATACATTTGTATATTTATATAGACGTACATGCGCACATACATATGCAAGAAATTCATTGTAAAGGTCTGAACAGCAGCTGACTGCAACATTTTCTTGTATGCGGCGTCTCCTGCTGCAGCTGCCGTGCGCCACTCCTTGTCGTACCATGGATTTCGTTGGGGTGGGAGCTCGAAACCAAGGACTGTTTACGCAGTAGTGTCCAAGTAGTGGGAGATATTCGCCCACAGTCCACCAATGTCGCTGAGATTAGATGGGGATCGATGGAGCTTATCCGAGGGTTCAGCAGAGAACGCCTCAGTTGTCCTTTGTGATCGCAGCTTCTTAACGTCCAGCTTTAGCAATGCACAGAGCGCGCAGACCTCGATGCGCTTATACACACTCGAAACTTGGTTGCGACAGGTAGTGGTCCGAGTCAATGTTTGGACCTCTGAATGTGCGCTCACCTAGTACACTCTATACGTTCCTTTCGTGGATCACACTATGATCAATCTTGTCGTATGTCGATCGATCGGGGGACATCCAAGTGACCTTGTGAATGTCGAGGTGCTGAGGTACTCAAAGTATATATTACACATTTGTTTATTTGCTTTCAAAGTATTTTTATACACATTTCAATTATAATAATAATTTAAAAAAAATCATTTTTTACCAACTTCGTACCACTTCGTCATTCAAAATACGTACATATTATTTATTTTGTTAAAATTGTTTTGTGACCACTTCGTCATTCAAAATACGTACATATTAATTATTTTGTTAAAATTGTTTTGTGACCACTAAGTATATATGAGCACAATAAGTATTTATTTCTTATAAAATATTTTTTTTTTATTATTTAATCAAAAATTAAAAATTTCATTACATACACCTAATAATTTAAAAGCTTTATATAAATAAACATGAATGCACCATACGAATGTACCGTGAGAGAATTCTATTTCATACAGATTATTCCATTTTGCTAACGAGAGAAAACGTTTCCGTAAGCGTTTACATTCACCGTTACCGTTTTGGACTTTTCCCTTGGTATAAGAAATATAGGAGGTAGTTTCAATCAAAAAAAAAAAAAAATTTAAATACTTTAATATATAATTTTTTAAAATTTTTTTCAATTGAATTGAATACATTGACAGACTTCGTAACCATAGTAACACTCTAGTGATTACTTTACTAGATGAAAGTGAGGAAAATAAAAAATTAATTATGTAAATATTATTTAAGAAAATGTATTTAATGTATTTTAATACCTTTTTTTTAATCTCATTGGAGATTAATACTAATGTCATTTCTTTTTATTAGTGTTACACAATTTGCTTATTATTGTTTATAAATAGATTGCAAATAAATATATGAAAAAAATTGGATTGAATTGAATTTATTATTTTCATATGACTTCAAAGAAAATGTGAGAAATTTAAAATTTATATGATAGCATTATTTTAACGAAAACGTCAAAATCCTTAAGCATGCCATATACTGAATTTTAAAAAATAAAGAGAGAATGAAACTACCTTCTTTTCTTCTATTATGGGCTTTTCCTACCACATTTAGTAGGATTTTTTAATTTGAGGATGGTAGGTAAAATTGAATTTTTTTAGATTGGATCAAAAAGTATTTATTTAAAAACGTTTAGCAAGTTAAATAAAAGGGAAATGTATATTGAAAATAATCTTCACTCCGAAGAAATATTTGAAGTTAAACACATTAAAATATTATTAAAAACTTTAGTAAATGTACATATGAATGTTTTTATGACATATTCGTTGTTACACATATGGTACGCTGCTATAACCTACGAATACTTTGAATAAACATTTTACATAAATTTTGTGTTTTTAAAATCACAAAATACATGTTAAATTTTTACAGAAAATATAAACTAAATGTTAAAGTATTTTTAGTTTAAAAATATTATTTGAAATGAATTTTATGTTACATTGATGTATTTTGTTGCTTTTGTTCTACTGTAGGTAGAAAGTGGCGGTTAATGTATTTTTTTAGTTTAAAAATGTTATTAGAAATTAATTTTATAAATTATTTTTATTAGCCCAATTCACAACCTCGTGTATTTTTGCAATTATATTTATGCAATTGTAAATATTTCCTATTAATGTGAACAAATTTTATTAGTAGCACTTGCAACACTAATTGTAAAACACAAATACACAGCTGATTGTCAAGAATAAAAAATAAATATTTGATTTTAATTTTATGACATTTGTTAACAATTTATAAAAATGTATAATGGCAGTTTGAGGGAACACATATTGGACTCTTTAATACCTCCGGAGCTTCTCGAAGATATTGAATTATTTTATTACCGTCCTCTTCGGACCACTTTTTTTTGGGTTTATCCCAAATTTTCGCTAACGAAAGTTGATTTTTAATAAATAAATTTTCAGGTGTTAGTTTACTTAAGTGTTGCAAATGTTGAGTAAATATAAACTATGGTTTTGAGTAGGGGAGGGATGGAATGCATGCAAACAAGGCAAAGTTTCTGACTGTGGCCAACATGGCGACCACCAGGGCGATCCTTGTCTTGCTGTATTCAAGTTGACACGCAGCCTCCTCGTGGCCCCTCCTGGATGGCATTCTAGCACCCGCTAGATGTTAACTAATGCGTGCAGCGAGGTCCAATCCCCTGGACGTTAAATTCGGGTTGTGCGTAGGGCTTGGAACCCACCACGTAAAAAATTTATCCAATGAAAACCAATACAATAGCCTCTAGAAAGATCCCCTCTAAAGTTGACGACCACGGCAAACGTTTCAAGGACAACGATTTGAGAATAGGCACGTGGAACGTCCGCACCCTTTATAGGGCAGGCGCTTCCGCCCAACTGGCGGATGCCCTCATGAAATGTAGGACGGACATCACTGCCATACAGGAAATGCGATGGATAGGACAAGGATGCAAAAGGCTAGCATCTTGCGATGTGTATTACAGCTGCCATGTTGATAAGCACGAATTCGGATGCGGATTTGTGGTTAATAAGAGACTTCGTCACCTTGTCTCTGGGTTCACGCCAGTGAACGAAAGAATAGCCACAATCCGCATCAGGGCAAAATTCTACAACATCAGCCTAATTTGTGCTCACGCCCCGACGGAAGAAAAGGACGATGTGGTTAAGGATGCCTTCTATGCTAAACTCGAGGACGTATACGATAAGTGCCCGGCCCATGACGCAAAAATCGTCCTCGGGGATTTTAATGCGAAGGTCGGGCGGGAAGGTATCTTTGGCCCCACTGTCGGACAGTTCAGCCTCCACGCAAACACTACCTCCAATGGTATGAGGCTGATCGATTTCGCCGCGGCGCGTAACATGGTAGTATGTAGTACCAGGTTTCAGCATCTCGACATTCACAAGGCCACTTGGATGTCCCCCGATCGATCAACATCCAACCAGATCGATCATATTGTGATTGACGGAAGGCACGTGTCCAGTGTACTAGATGTGCGCACATTTAGAGGTCCAAACATCGACTCGGACCACTACCTTGTCGCAGTCAAGTTCCGAGTGCGCATTTGCGCCTCGAGGTCTGCGCGCTCTAGTGCACTGCGAAAGCTGGACGTTAAGAAGCGATCACAAAGGACAGCTGAGGCGTTCTCCGCTCAACTCTCTGATAAGCTCCGTCATTCCCCATCCAATCTCAGCGACATTGGCGGATTGTGGGCCAACATCTCCCACTCCTTGCGCAATACTGCGGAAACAGTCCTTGGTTTCGAGCGCCCACCACAACGAAACCAATGGTACGATGAGGAGTGTCGCGAGGCAGCTGCAGCGAAATACGCCGCATACAAAAAAACGTTGCAGTCGGCCGCTACGCGAGCCATTGTCGAAAATTACAGAGAGAGGAGAAGGGATGAGAGACGCCTTTTCAGACGCAAGAAGAGGGAGCAGGAAAGGCGTGAGCGTGAGGAAGTCGAGATGTACAGATGTAGGAATGACGCTCGAAAATTCTATCAAAAGATTAAGCGTCTGACCGAGGGGTATAAGCCCGGAGCGTCTTCCTGCAAGGATGAGAATGGAAACCTGGTTACAGATCCGCAAGGGGTGCTGAGGTTGTGGAGGAAACACTTCTCTACTCTGCTGCAAGGCGATGACGACATCAATACCGCCCCTAGAGATGATGTTCCGGACCCGATCGATGATGACGGCGTGGAGATTCCGCCGCCTAGCCATGAAGAGGTTAAAGTCGCGATTATGCGACTTAAAACAACAAAGCGGCAGGTCCTGATGGCCTCCCCGCGGAATTGTTTAAGACCGGATGTAATGAGTTGGTAGGGCGCATGCACCAGCTCATCTACAAAATATGGCTAGAGGAAAGTATGCCCAACGATTGGAACCTCAGTGTCCTCTGTCCCGTCCTGAAAAAGGGAGACCCTACGATATGCGCCAACTACAGGGGTATAAGCCTTCTCCCTATCGCATATAAGGTTCTTACAGGCGTACTGTGTGAACGACTGAAGCCACTCGTCAAAACACTGATTGGACCTTATCAGTGCGGCTTCAGACCTGGCAAGTCCACCATCGACCAGATCTTCACACTACGCCAAATCCTGGAAAAGACCCACGAAAATCAAGTCGACACACACCATCTTTTTGTCGATTATAAGGCTGCTTTCGATAGCCCCATAAGGGATCGTGTTTTTGCCGCAATGTCTGAGCTCGGTATACCTGCTAAGCTGATAAGGCTATGCAGAATGACGTTGAGCAATTCCTGCAGCTCCGTCAAGGTAGGAATGGACCTCTCCGAACCTTTTGATACCGTGCGAGGTTTCAGACAAGGCGATCCCTTATCATGCGACCTCTTCAACTTCGTCATGGAGAGTGTTCTGCGAAAGGCGGGTGTGCATCGTAATGGCACTATTTTTCAAAAAAGTGTCCAGTTGCTTGCGTACGCTGACGACATCGACATCATAGGGCGTACCAAACGAGATGTCACTGCTGCCTTTAGTGCTATTGAACGGGAGTCTAAGAAGATGGGTTTGGCAGTAAATGAGGGCAAAACGAAGTATATGTTATCGACAAGTAGAGCCGTGCGGCGTATTGATTCACATATTACGGCCGATAACTATACTTTTGATACAGTCAAGGAATTCATTTACCTTGGCTCCGCCGTTACCACCGAAAATGATGTCAGTCTGGAGATCAAGCGCAGGATTACTCTTGCCAACAGGTGCTATTATGGTCTCAATAGGCAATTGAGTAGCAGAGACCTCTCTCGCAAGACGAAACTAATACTCTACAAGACGCTCATCCTACCCGTGCTTCTCTATGGCGCAGAAGCATGGACCCTATTAAGAACTGATGCAGCTGCCTTGAGAGTATTCGAGAGAAAAGTCCTACGTAAGATCTTCGGTCCAGTGCGAGTTGGCGATGATTTTCGCATCCGATTATTACCGTCCTCTTCGGACCACTTTTTTTGGGTTTATCCCAAATTTTCGCTAACGAAAGTTGATTTTAATAAATAAATTTTCAGGTGTTAGTTTTACTTAAGTGTTGCAAATGTTGAGTAAATATAAACTATGGTTTTGAGTATTGTTTATTTTAGAAACTCTAGCAAGAGTATTTCTGTATACATATTTTGTTATTGTAGTGTAAAAATATACATACCATTTTGCAAATGCAATAATTCAATTCCATTTATACTAGATCGTGAATTTAAAAAGAGAACGTTCGCAGGTGTTACAAAAAATTTTTGGTTGTGGATTAGTGAGCAAGAGAGAGAAAATAAGTTGAAAACTTACAGTCATATAAAAATGTTAGTAATATACCCTATTTTGATTTTCATTTCATCAACTACATAAAGTTATACATCTTTAACTTAATAATTAGGTAATGCTTTCTGTATATTTGCTGGGCACTAATTTTGGTTCATAAATTTCCTCTCCTGGTTATCAAACCAAACTTTTAAGTTGTCTAAAATATTGCTTTATGTCTATAAAAAAAGTTGTCTCTTTCCACATCATCTAAATTATTTACTTGACTATTAAAACAATCAAAATGTGTTTTAAGAACATATAAGACTTTGGATTTTATAAAAAAGATCTTTTGACATAAAATATTTTTAGTGTAAGTATAAAAAATACACTACCTACTAAAGTACGGCGACTTCAATATGTATACATTTGTGATAAAGTATTTAATCTCGTTTTTTTCATTCAGACGTAGATACGCACTGCTAAAATATATATATGCATATATATATCGCACATAGAGTCTGTCAAGAATATGTTCACATAATACACAGTTTGTCAAAAAAATCTTTGCACAGACCAAAAAAATGTAAAATGTGATCTTCATTCAAGAATTCCAACAAAATCTATACATACCTTTTTATTTTTGCACACATTCTATAACTGTACTTGTTTACGACCATAAGGCACCAATAGTTTTCTAATAGTAACACACATTACAATAATAATGTAATAATAAAAGACATCAATATAAAAAGTGTCAAAAAATCTTTGCATATTGAATGAAGATAATAAAAAAATTATAAAAATATGCCGTTATTTCCCAAAAATGTTGTGAATTTTGGGTTATTGGAAATCAGATGGTATGTGAAAGGGGTAAACAACGTTTTACAGACCAACCTAAATTACGGCGTAAAGGGCAAAATAAATGTCAAAATTTCTCATGCCCATATAAAACACAGTATATCTGTGATACAAAATGCATGAGATCAACCATAATTGTGTGGCGTTAACGCTTTGCAATTGGAAAATTCAATTTTGACAGAGCGTAAAGAAGTGAAGTTTGTTGTAAAACAAGTTTGTCATTGTTAAGTAATGACATGTTAACTGCTTTCAGTCTAATTTTCGATTTTATCTCTATTTTTTTATTATCATTTGGCGATTTTTATTTAACATGGTAAGTTAACATTACTGTTTTAGGCACAAGGTTGACGCTTTTATTTAGGTTGCTCATTACAGCGTAAAAGCTGGGCGCTAAATTACGTTGATTTTTACGCCGTAATTTAGGTTGGGCTGTTAGTAATGAAATGATCAAGTGTCCTTATATTTGAATACAAAAAATGCCAGGAAAACGAGTTTCCAAAATTTCAACTACTACAAAGACAAATCTGCCAAGGAAATCCCCGATAAGTTTTCCCTGAACATCAGGACTGAATTTAATGTTATATCCCGTGCTGAAAAAGAAGGAGGACTAGACTTAAAGGGATTCACAGGCAGGCCAAAAAAGGTGACCTAGCGAGTTGAGAAAAATTATTTGAACCGTGTGTGCTAGCCCGCAATCCAATACGAGATAATTGGGTCTTCAAGTGCAAAAATACTTTGGGTTACGTGTTTTCCAAGGAACCATCAGAAATGTTCTTGAAAAACACAAATATTCTTCAAGAATGACTAGGAAAAATCCCCTGTTGTCAGCACAAAATGTCGAAAAGAGATTAAGATTTGCCACCGAATACATTTCACTTTCTCCGAAGTACTGGGCAGATGTTATTTTCTCAAATGAGACGAAAATAATGCTTTATTATCATGACGGACCGCAGTAAAGTTTGGAAAACTGTCTGTAATGGTATTCGGTTAGATATCCAGCAAGGAAGTTGGTGTAATCAAGATTTTGGATGTAATAATGAGTAATGAAGTATATTGTTACGTTTTTACCTTTTAAAAACGTCAAAAATATGAGTTCGTAGATTGCAAATAAAGTAAAAATAAATATGTGTTTGGTTTTAATAAATTCTTTATTATCTGCACAATTTTTGTGCCACTGTTCGAACTTGTTTCACGTATACAATGATACTTCACAATATGTGTTTGTTCTTTATACTACTCTGCTTACAACCCTTTTGTAAGCAACAACACTTGTTAGTTATTCTTCTTTCTCACAACCTTTTTGTAAGTACAACACTAACAACTGTTTTCTCAAACGCAACTTATCTGCACACAAGTCTGACCGAATTAAAGCTCGATAGATTTTAATTCTCAACCAACGTGACGTCGTCTTACACGATCAAATTCAAACTCTGCCCTGCTCGCTTTAACTTGCTTTTTATATTACTGGATCATCAGTGTGATGAATGCCCTTGAAGGACGATGACGTCCTTCGGGAATATTCTAAAAATGTAAACAACCTATTCTTATTTTTTGTTGTTGCTTGTTTACATTCGAGCAGGTAGATTAGTTGTTGTTGGTTTATTTGTCTATCCTATTTTATACTGCACATTATTGTTTCTTGTTTACTTTTTAGTTCCCTTTATTTTGTTGTTGGTTATTTACGTCTTTTTATCCTTTATTCTTGTTGGTATATTTTTCTACTCATTCATTGATCACGTGAACAGTGCGCTGTTTTGTTTTTGAGGCTTTTGTTTATCATTTTATGCATGATCATTGTGTTGTTTTTGGAGCTTTTGTTTATTATTTTAACAACACCATTTCCACTTTCGTAACACTGCCGCCCACTTAAGCCTGTTCGTCCCGAATAGGCTCATCATCTTTCCTCCCATATTTCGCCAGTCGCTCTATGTGCACGACCTACATTTTGGCTCGGGGGCTGTTGGCTTTTTGTATCCTGTATACAACATCATTTAGCCGTTTAATTATTTTATAAGGTCCTTCCCAGCTGGTTTGTAGCTTGGGACATAATCCTTTTCTCCGATTCGGGTTGTAAAATAGAACCAGTTGTCCCTCATAGAAGCCCTTCGTATTTGCTGCACGATCATATCTGGCTTTCATGCTATCGCTTACCATTTTTATTCGTGTGCGCACAAATTCATGAAGTGTATTTAAACTTTCTTGTTTTCCAGTATAGGCGTCATCTCTCTCTGTAGCGGGCTTACAACCAAACTCCAAGTCACCGGGCAGTTTTAACTCAGTCCCAAAAATAACCTTGGCGGGTGATCTAGATATGGAATCATGGACCGCAGATCGGTACGCCAGTAGAAACCTCGGTATGTGTTCATCCCAATCCCTCTGTTGCTCGCTCACTACTTTTCGCAAGTATTTCTCCAGAGTTCGATTAAATCGTTCTACCATTCCGTCGGACTGTGGGTGAAGTGGCGTCGTTCGAGTCTTTTTAATGCCATATACTTCACACATTTCCTTGAATACGCCTGACTCGAAATTTCTGCCTTGATCGGAATGTAGTTCTATTGGAACACCATAGCGACATACCCAGTTGTTCACAAAAACCTTTACTACAGTGTTCGCCTCTTGATTGGGTATGGCATACACTTCCGGCCATTTACTGAAGTAATCCATCACGACGAGAACATAGCGGTTTCCGGTATTGCTGACGGGAAACGGGCCTGCTACGTCCATCGCTATCCGCTCGAAAGGTGCGCCCGTGTTATACTGTTGCGGCCGACCTCTACTTCTCCTTACGGGACCTTTAGCTGCCATACACTGGGTACAATTTGCAATCCAATCAGCCACAGCTTGCTGACATCCAACCCAATAGAAACGTTGTTTTAGTTTTTTCAGTGTCTTTGTTACGCCAAGGTGCCCTCCACTGGCTCCATTATGGAACTCATTTAAGACTTCTTTCGTTTTAGAGGAAGGCACCACTATTAGGTTGGATGAAGTCTGACCATCAGCGCTTTCCCAAAGTCGATATAAGCACCCGTCTATTATTTTTAAGCTGTCCCATTGTGCCCAATATGCTTTCGTAAGAGGACCTTCTGCTGCTATTTCGTTTCGGGTAGGCCGTTTGTCCTTTTCCTTAGCTGCTATGATTTTTGCCAATACTGGGTCGCTCCTTTGGGCTTCAGTCCAGTCCTCGTCGGCCTCGATATGCGTTAGCCGGATGTCGATGATAGATTCCTTCTTCTCAGCTTTCACGCAATATTTACATTCTAAGTTGCATGGCCTACGTGAGAGAGCATCAGCATTTCCATGTTTCGTACCTCTTCGATGTTCAATACTGAAGTCATAAGTCTGGAGGCGCTCAATCCAACGTGCTAACTGTCCCTCAGGGTTCTTGAATTGTAGTAGCCATCGCAGTGCGGAATGATCGGTCCTTAGTAGAAAATGTTGGCCATACAAGTACTTATGGTAGTGTTTTATGCATTCCAGCACTGCAAGTAGCTCACGTCGGGTCACACAGTAGTTCCGTTCCGGCTTTGTTAGTGTGCGACTATAATACCCCACGACTTTCTCAGTCCCATTGATCACTTGGGACAGTACACCTCCAATACCGTATCCGCTAGCATCACTGTCTAAAACGAATTTTTCCCCTGGGACTGGATACGCCAAAATTGGTGCGGCTCATAATAACACCTTTAACGTCTGGAATGCCTTTTCCTGCGCCTGACCCCATTGATACACCTTGGACTTCTTGGTGAGCTCATGCAGGCTTGCCGCCACACTAGCAAAATTCGGCACAAAGCGTCTATAATACGTGCATAGTCCCAAGAAACTGCGTAATTCATGAAGATTCTGGGGGCGAGGCCAGTCCTTCACTGCTCGTATTTTATCTTCATCCGTAGATATGCCATCTGCTGTAACGAGATGCCCCAAATACTTCACTCTTGTCTCTGGAAGAATGCACATTTCTTAATGCTCAACTTTAGGCCAGCCATTGATATTCGCCGTAGGACTTCTGCCAGGTTCTCAAGGTGTTCGTTGAAAGTTCTGCCCATCACTATTATGTCATCGAGATACACCAGACAAGTTTTCCAATGCAGTCCCTTTAGTACACGTTCCATAAGCCGCTCGAACGTGGCCGGAGCATTGCAGAGCCCAAATGGCATGACTTTAAACTGCCATAAGCCGCCATTCGCACTAAATGCAGTTTTTTCCTTGTCCTTGTCTGCAATCTCCACCTGCCAATATCCGCTTTGTAAGTCCAATGTAGAGAACCACTTCGTTCCGGCTAGCGTGTCAAGCGTGTCGTCTATTCTCGGTAGCGGGTAACTGTCCTTTTTAGTAACACCATTGAGCTTCCTGTAGTCTACGCAGAATCTTGTACTGCCATCTTTCTTCTTAACTAAAACTACAGGTGAGCTCCATGGACCAGATGATGGTTCGATTACACCGCTCCTCTTCATTTCGTCGACTAGCTCTTTAACCTCATTACGCTTCGCTAGCGGTATACTTCTGGGTGCCTGTTTTATCGGTCTTGCTTCGCCGGTATCAATCTCGTGTTTGACCATGGCTGTTCTACCTTGACTTTTATTGTTCGTGGCGAAAGCGCAGCTTTTTGGCTTTATTTCTTTCTGAAGCTGCTAGACCTGTTACCCATTTATCCACAATTTTACCAAATTCCTGTCGGTCATTGGCTGTCATTTCGGCAGGCTTCGGTGATTGTTCATTGTTGATTACCGCCTCTACTGGAGCACATTGACCCACCTCTGAGTTTTTAGAGATGACTTTTTCTTGGCCTGACAGGTTTAGTACTCTCACCGGGACTATTTTCTGTTCGGTAGATTTGACGAGGGCCTTTCCTGATAACAAGTCCTTCCGAATTTCCTCTGGTTCCACAACCCACAAGCGGTTTTCCTCACAATCTCCCTCCATGCGTGCCCATATCAGCGTTTCGCTCTGTGATGGTAATTTTAGTTGTTTGACAGCAACTAACCTTCTGGCGTGCATTTGGTGCTTGTACCCCACGTCAAGAGGTATCTCTACATTCCGCCAACTCATTACCAGTTGCCCCATATTCAAATTTATGCCATGGGCTATCATGAAATCGACACCAATGATAACCTCGTCCACAATATCGGCGACAATAAAGACGTGGCTTACGCTGATGTTGGCTATCGTCACCTTCGCCTCTGTTTTCTCGTGGACGGTAGCAGACTCTCCAGTAGCTGTTCGTAGTCTTACATTACTAAGTGCCTCACACTTTCCCTTCACTACATCTGGCCTGATGATAGACTGCGTCGCTCCGGTGTCTATAGTGAAGGTGTGTTTTTTGCCGTTTATGTATCCGCACGCCGTAAGGTTATTGTTGTCTTGCTGCATCACTGATATGGAGATTGTGGGGCCCTTGCTTGTGGGAGCCAGCAGTTGCCCCTCAGTGCTAGCTCGTTTTAGTTTTAACGGGGACTCTTGTGTATGCTGTTGGTGGTTCGCCCGTTTATCATTACCTGCCGGCGAGACGGACCGTGACCTTTTTCGTGGCTCTTTGCAGTCCCGTTGGAAATGGCCACCCCTTCCGCAGTTGAAACATTTAATCTTAGCCTTTTGTCCAGTTTTTGCCAAAACTTGTTTAATCATTTCTTTAAATTTGTTTAAGAGGCTTTCCTCTTCATCCACGACTTCCATCCTTCGAACTTTGCCTACCGGTGGTCTAGAAATCGTTCGAGCTGTCTCCTGGGCTAGTGCGAAGGCCACGGTCTCAGCAAAGGTTGCCTTTTGTGCAGAACATACCGCCAATTTGATGTCTGAGTCGCGTATTCCGTTAACAAACGCCTCGGTCTTGAAGTTGTCAATCAACGGGTGGTTTTCACCGGGGTATGCTAGCTGCACCAATCTCTCAACCTCCATTGCAAAGACTTGAAGTGACTCGTTAGCCTTTTGCGCTCGGCACCTTAACTCCATGCGGTACAATTCTCGTTTATGCTCTTCACCGAATTTGCGCTGCAACGCCACCATTAAATCGTTGTAGTTGTTTCTACGGCTGGCTGGCATGACCTCTAGAACCTCGGCTGCGGCACCTTTTAGCGCCAGGATTAATTCCAAAGCCCTCTCCTCATCGTCCCATCCGTTTCTGGAGGCTACAGTCTCGAATTGAAATTTGAATACGGACAGGGGTGAGCTACCATCAAAGCACGGAGTTTTAATCCTGCTGGTTCCTTCCGATGCAATTCGTACTGGTTCGGGTCGCTGACTCTGGAGGTTGTTGATCTTTTCCTCCATTATAAATAGTTGTCCCTCAACGGACTTTTCGAAATTAATTACTTTCGTGTCAACGTTCTTCTCCAAGCTTGAAACCTTTTCCTCGACATTAGTAATTCTTTTGCTGACCGACCTATGCATTTCTTGCATCTCCTCCGCGTTCGCTTCTAGTCTCTTTTCAATTTTCGAGAAAAGTTTTTGCTGGCTTTGCTCACTTTCTTTCCAGAACTCCGCCAGAAGTTTTTGATTTTCAATTCGGGAAGATTCAAATTGCTTTTTGTTCTCTTCCCGCATTACTTGCATTTGTTCCATTAGTGCGGCAAGCACCGAACTCATGTCGAAACCGCTGGGGGTTGCAGGAGCCTGTAACTCACGTTCCTCTTCGTCTTCGAAGTCGTAAGTATCGATATCAATGCCACGATTCCGAAGTTCGTCCCTTAACCGCCTTTGGAGCTCATTCTTCGTGCCCATTGTTGGCAGCGCCAATTTTGCCAATTCTTGTTTGAGCCTTTCCACTCTTAGCTCCGAGAGTTTCATCTTGATTTTTTTTTTTTTTTTATTTATTTCTACTTTTTTAATTTTACAATCCCACTTCTGACACCAATTGTTACGTTTTTACCTTTTAAAAACGTTAAAAATATGAGCTCGTAGATTGCAAATAAAGGAAAAATAAATATGTGTTTGGTTTTAATAAATTCTTTATTATCTGCACAATTTTTGTGCCACTGTTCGAACTTGTTTCACGTATACAATGATACTTCACAATATGTGTTTGTTCTTTATACTACTCTGCTTACAACCCTTTTGTAAGCAACAACACTTGTTAGTTATTCTTCTTTCTCACAACCTTTTTGTAAGTACAACACTAACAACTGTTTTCTCAAACGCAACTTATCTGCACACAAGTCTGACCGAATTAAAGCTCGATAGATTTTAATTCTCAACCAACGTGACGTCGTCTTACACGATCATATTCAAACTCTGCCCTGCTCGCTTTAACTTGCCTTTTATATTACTGGATCATCAGTGTGATGAATGCCCTTGAAAGACGATGACGTCCTTCGGGAATATTCTAAAAATGTAAACAACCTATTCTTATTTTTTGTTGTTGCTTGTTTACATTCGAGCAGGTAGATTAGTTGTTGTTGGTTTATTTGTCTATCCTATTTTATACTGCACATTATTGTTTCTTGTTTACTTTTTAGTTCCCTTTATTTTGTTGTTGGTTATTTACGTCTTTTTATCCTTTATTCTTGTTGGTATATTTTTCTACTCATTCATTGATCACGTGAACAGTGCGCTGTTTTGTTTTTGGGGCTTTTGTTTATCATTTTATGCATGATCATTGTATTGTTTTTGGAGCTTTTGTTTATTATTTTAACAACACCATTTCCACTTTCGTAACAATATCTTGATATTTTAAAAAATTAACTGATCGCCAGCATTAAATTTAATTACAAGTACTATCAAGATAATGATCCTTAACATAAATTTTATTTATGTAACTCCTGGTTACTTTACAACTGCACCAAAGTTATTGATACTTTTGCCCAAAGTTCTGATATTAACCCTATCGAAAATTTGTGGGTTCATCTAAAGAAAAAAGTAGAGGAAAGATCGCCCACAAATAAAAACGAATTTGTAATGTTCATCAAAGAAGAGTGGGAAAAAATACCATTAGAATAAGACATTTCGAAGCTTATTCAATCCATGAGAAGGCGTCTGCAAGCGGTAATTGATGCTCTTAATATTTTGCATGTCTTAATATTTTATCAAGTCTGCAAACATTATTTGACAGCAGTAAAATTGAATTAATTTTTAATATTTTGCATTCATTGTTATAAAAGTTTTTTATTTAGTATGTTAACAAAACATATGTTTATAAAATCCTATTTGAAAAATTTGATTATTTATATTAGAAATCAATGAATTTTTCAAAGTTTTCTTTATTTTTTTTTTATGTGCAAAGATTTTTTTGACAAACTAGTTTCGGTTTTGACCTTAGCACTTATATATTTTTTTCTGGTTTCGGTTGAGAGTTTTTTTTATTTTAATATCAAATAAAATATAGCAAAATATAAGAATAATAAAATCAAAATAAATCAAAATTTTATTGCCAAATATATGTTTTGACTGCTCTGTACCTTTAAGGAAAAGTAGGAAAACGTATTCGGAAATACAACAATCAATATTTTATAAGTTCATCCTTAATTATATTTATCCTTATGTATATTTATATTATTTCCTACATGCACCACTAGAATTTTACCCCACTCCTCCTGTATATCTGTTTTTAATGCCGTTTGAAATTTTTGTCTTCTGACATAAAAGCCCACAATTTTTTAATAGATTTAAGTGTTGGATTCTGAGATGAACAATTGAGCACTCTATACACAACTGAAAGGAAGCCATGATCTCAACGAAGAGTTCAACCTAGTGAAACTTATTCGTGCAAGGTTATACTTTTTCCAACTCCTTTACTGAATATACAAACCCAACTATTAAGTTATGGATACAATATGGAATCATGTTGCAACATTCCAATACTTTTAAATTTTGTTCATATTTTATTGGATCATTATAGTAAAAGATAATTTGGTTTAGAAGAAGAAAGTCACATTACAATAGCATTTGTCGAATTTCGAAATATGCGTTACTGCAAAAGACAATCACTTTTCTGTGTGTTGTCCCGTAAAAATCGACTGTTTTCGTAAAATTCTTTAAGAATATTCGTTGCTTTTCAGCACTTTTCCTAGTGCTCACGTTTGAGATTTCCTGCGGATTTCTCTCTGATACCTTACCTCGTTTAGTGCACGGGTTTTTCAAATCACATACATACATAATTGGCCATTACAACCCTTCAGTCAGGATTACGACCTAGCTTCTCACGCCACTTATGTTGTGTGCATTAATTTTATACATGAGTGGCGGGACCTACAGTTTAAAGTCGACTCCGAACGACAAATTTTTGAGAAGCTTTTCATGGCAATTTTTACTCTCAGAGTCTTTGCCAGAAATCTGCTGAGAGGAAGTCGCCGAAGAAATATTTTTCGTTTTGATGTCTGACCTGGGATTCGAACCCGGGCCTTTCGTCTAATAAGCCAACACACTACCTACTAGACCACGGCGACCACATCAAATCGCATAATTATAATAAATCAATTGTGTTAGAGTAGGACTTTGATTATCCGTGATGGTCGGGACCGGAAGCATTCCGGAAAATCGATTTTCCCGGTTAATTGAGTACCAATTAGCTAGTTTTTTAAGAGATATTTTTATTAATTAATAAATGAAAATGTACATATTTATATAAAAACTAAATAATTCAAGGATTTTATATACATCCATTTTCCATCCCGGATAGTTGATATTGCCGGATAATCGAATCACGGATTAAGGTCCTACTGTTTATCCAAAAACGTTCCTTTTATTCAGCAACTATGCAAAAACAAATTTGCCAATCTCAAACATTCTAAGAAATTTTTTCATTTAATAAATATCAAATTGGCACAAAAAGAAAATATTACCAAAAAAAAAAAAACTTTGTATGAAAATCGAACCTATTGCATCTCTGTTCAAGTTTGTCCGAATGAAATATTAAGTAAGCAAGTAAATTTATTGAGACTTTTTCTTTTCCGATAACATGTGTTTACTTAACTACTATTAATGTATATATCTGTGGCAATAAATGATAATGGCTTAAGTTGACAAAAGTGTTTTTTCATTTTATTACATATTCTTATTCTCTTCTTCAAGATCTATCACTCAGCTAAATTTCATGTATAAAATGTCATTATTAATGTCACGGAGTGCCCTAATAAGTTCCACATGAACTACTGATTTTGTTATTGTGAATTATTGTTTTGGGTTTTTTATTTGACATACAGTGACGAGCAGAAGTGGGTGCATGTTCACAATACTGAGTTTCGTCATCCACAAAAATAAAACCATACAAGCAAATACAAAAAAAAAATTAATTTTAATTCTTTATTTGAGTCTTAACAAATAGGAGTAAAAAAACAATAATTAATGAAATGAATTCAATGAGTTTGAATGAAAAATCGAAAATAACCCACAATTTCAATATTTTGTTCATAGACCCTTATTAGAAATAGCTTGATTTGCACGGTTTGAGATGCTTTCTACCAAATGATCAATAGCATCTTTTGGAATTCGATTCCATTTCGCATTTATACGATTCCAAAGTTTGACCATGTTCGTTGGGGCTGTTTCGTACTGTCGAAGCCGGATTTTCACGAATGGATTTAGGATTGAGGTTGGGACTTTGTATCGGCCATTCCATCAATTGAAAATTTTATTTCCCACTCCATATCTTTAAGATTTTTGCCGTATGCTTCTGATCACCATCCTGTTGGAAAACAATTCTTATTCGGGATAAGCACATTTGTCGATAAAATTCGGAAGATGGGTTTGCAGAATCTTTAGATAGTCTTTTTTCGCATGATACCATCTACCAAATATAGAGGGCCAACATGCCACCATATTAAGCATCCACAACCAATTATATTTTCGCTGCCATGTTTAACAGTTTGTTCACATAGAATCCTTGAACACGTTCCCCGGGTCTTCGATAATAGTACTGATTGGAACGTGTTATCCATCTGATTGGAAACGTGTTATCTAGTCGGATGAGTCCAAATGTAACCACTTTCAGTAAGATGGAAAGCAGTATTGCTAGCGCAGATCCAGGGAACGTGTTCAAAGATACCATGTGAAGCAAACTGTTAAACATAGCGGTGAAAATATAATGGTTTGGGGATGCTTAATATGGTGGCATGTGGGCTCTCTATATTTAGTAGATGGTATCATGCGAAAAAAGACTATCTAAAGATTCTGCAAACCCATCTTCCGAATTTTAAGGACAAATGTGCTTATCCCGAATAAGAAATTATTTTTCAGCAGGATGGTGATCCGAAGGACACAGCAAAAATTGTAAAGATATGTGGTGGGAAACATAATTTTCAATTGATGAAATGGCCGGCACAAAGTCCCAACCTCAATCCGATCGAAAATGTTTGGCCATTCGTGAAAATCCGGCTCCGACAGTACGAAACAGCCCCAACAAACATGGTCAAATTTTGGGATCGTATAAATGCGAAATGGAATCGAATTCCAAAAGATGCTATTGATCATTTGGTAGAAAGCATCTCAAGCCGTGTAAATCAAGCTATTTCTAATAAGGGTATATGGACAAAATATTGAAATTGGGTTAGTTTCTTGAATTTTCTTGAAACGTGCAAAATTGAGTTTATGTGGTTTATTTTCGTTTTTTCTTTCAAACTCATTGAATTCATTTCATTAATTATTGTTTTTTTACTCCTATTTGTTAAGACTCAAATAAAGATTTAAAATTAATTTTTTTTTGTATTTGCTTGTATGGTTTTGTTTTTGTGGTTGACGAAACTCAGTATTTTGAACATGTACTCACTTCTGCTCGTCACTTTATATTTGCAAACCGCTTTTTGCACTCTCATTTTGAATTCTTATTTGTGTTGTAAAATGTAAGTTAAATTTATATTTAATCGAAGCTTGTCTATTGTTGAACAAAGAGGTGCAAAACTGCGGTAAGTATGTTAAATTAAATGTATTGTAAATTGCATAATGTTTTTAATTCCTCTAGAAATGAACGATCGATTCAATCCTATATAAAGATACTGTTTAAGGCAAACCTCCTTTCTTCAAGATATTTAAGTTACAGCCGTAACATTTTTATTTCGCAGATTACAAGAGCTGCCATTTACAGTAAATTTGCAAGTAAACTGTGTTGGAATAAATGCCTCCAACGGTAATTTGCAGCCCACCACTTTTAACCAGTACAGATACAGCAACTTCTGACCAACCTGGACAAGAGAAGATGCAGTCAGCATCCAGACCAGCCAACCAGGCTAATATTAGTGCTTCTGCCGGCAGCACTGACACCTCGACGGCGAATATTATAAATAAAAAAGCCAGTTCCAACCAACAAAGAGGTACACCCAGTGCTTCTAAGGCACCGGAGTCTACATATGAAGCAAGTCAAATAAGTACGCAACCTTCACCATCAGGTAGAGACAACGTCTTCGCGACAGATTGGCAAAAACAAATGCAACATTTGTAACGTCAGCTTTCGGAAACTCAATCCCAACTTGCTGAGAGTAGACGTAAGTGTCAACAATTAGAATCTGCTGCACAGGAGACAACACAAACGGTAAGTGACCATAACCTTAACTTTATACATACACCAATTAACCCCGCCATTGAATATTCTAACACAACATCGTTAGAGCCCCGTAATCCGCGAACATATATGCAGCCTCAAAGTACTGTAGAAGGCAGCGCTGCTCCGTCACCGCAAGCATCGCCAAATACCTTTAACACATATACATCGTTTAATAATAATAACTGTAAGCCATCGTTTTTCGCAAACATAGTCTCCAGCCATCAGCAACATACAATAAACAATTTAAATGCTTACGGTATCCTTAACGGAGCAAATGAATTTATGATGCCAAGAAAAATACAAGATTTACCAGAGTTTAACGGTGAACCAGAAGACTGGCCATTATTTTTCACCGTCTATACACAATCAACAGCAGCATACATTAACTTTGAGAAAAACCAAAGGCTTCAAAAATGTTTAAAGGGTGAAGCTAAAGAAATCGTTAAGTCACTCCTTATTCACCCTGACAATGTTAATATGGTTCTTGATCAACTAAAATTCCGCTTTGGAAAACCTGAGCAGTTGATTCATAAACAGTTGAAAAAAAGTAAAGAAATTACCCTATATTAATGAAAACAATTTACCTAAATTAGTGCCATTTTCGACTAAAGTGAAAAGCTTAGCAATGTTTCTTAAATCTGTGAATGACCAACAAGACTTAGCTAATCCAATACTTTTAGAGGAGAATATTTCAAAACTCCCCATGAGTAAGAGACTGGAGTGGGCTAAAATCGCAGTAAATATTAACCCATATCCAACAATTGAACATTTTAGTGACTGGTTAAGTGAAGTGGCAAGATGTTAACAATGAACCAAAGCGCAGAGTGCTATATCCAACAGAAAAGGTTCAACTATAGTGCAAGATGTTAACAATGAACCAAAGCGCAGAGTGCTATATCCAACAGAAAAGGTTCAACTATGTGCTGTATGTAAAGGAAACCATAAATTATACGACTACCACAAATTTTTAAATCTTAAAGTGGAAGAACGTTGGACTATGGTAAAAAAGATTCATGCGTGTTTCTCTTGCCTAAATATAGGACATTCGACCCGCGAGTGCCGTAGAAAGAGAGTATGCTCAGTAGATGGCTGCCAACGTAAACACAATTAACTACTTCATGAAGATACATCATCCCGTGTTCACTTGCCAGAGCAGCCTAGTAACAATAATAGTAGTGAGCCTAGCCATGACGTTTTAAGCTATTTCCATGGTAATAAAAAACTGCTGTTTCGTGTACTGCCAGTTACCTTCTATGGTGAAAATCGCAGTGAAGATATTTATGCTCTATTTGACGACGGTTCCTCCATAACTATGCTAGATAAGGAAATCGCAGAACATATAGTTGTTCGAGGGAAAAGTAATAATTTAAATCTCCAATGGTTCGGTGGCCGGTCAGCAAGGGAGCCTTCGTTTACGTTCAACATACGATTAAGAGGTACCGGAAAGAACAAAACTCATCTCCTAAAAAATGTGTATGCCGTATCGAATTTAAATTTACCAATCCAAACCCTAACTGAATGTGATATAAAGCAAATATTTAAAAATACGCCGTCGGACTTTATTAAAACTTATACAAATATTGTTCCAAATTATTTATTGGCTTAGACCATGCCACCTTAAGGTTGCCATCCGATGTAAATATAAACAATTCAACTGGTCCATTTGCGTGTAATACGGAGTTAAGATGGGTAGTATTTAGTCCGTGTAAATCAGTATCACCTTCAACTAATTCATGCCTTTTCATACGTGATGAAGAGAAGGAAGAGATCCACAAGATGGTTGAAGATTATTTTAATATTGAAAATATGTGTGTACGAACCGCTCCTGCAATTCAGAGTGAAGATGACATTAGAGCGAATAGAATATTACATGAATCAACAAAGCGTGTTGGCAAACGTTTCCAAACGTGTCTTTTGTGGAAAAAAGATCTAGTAAATCTCCCAGATAGTTACTCGATGGCATTAAACCGTCTTGAAAGTTTAGAGAAAAAGTTGCGACGTGATTAAAGCCTTTATGTTGCCTATAGTGGGGTAATAAATAGTTATATCGAAAAGGGATACGTCCGTAAAGTGCCACTAGAAGATATCCACATGATATAAGATAAAAAATGGTATTTACCTCCTTTTTGGATTTATAAACCCTAACAAGGAGAAAAGAAAATTGTAATTGGTTTTTGATGCCGCTGCCAAGGTAAATGGAATTTCCTTGGACGACACTTTATTAAAAGGGTCTCAATATATTTCGTCACTACAAACCACACTTTACAGTTTTCGATCTGGAAAAATTGCTGTTACTGCAGATATTTGCGAAATGTTTCATCAAGTAATGATACAACCAACTGACAGAAAACGCAGTTTGCAATGCAACACTGTAAAGAAATGCATTTACAAGGCAAACATGAGGGACGATGTGTTTTATTCTCATTTTCGAATGGAGAAAAATACATTTCAGGTACTTATTATCAAGTGGTGTAATTTGATATAACTAATTAATATTTTAAATAGTTGCAGGTATATTGGAATAACGCTACAAAAAGCATTACAAGTTACAAATTGGGAACTGACCAATAGTTGTTCTTTCATTTGTACTTACAATATAAACAAATTTAAATTATCACAAATCTGCCATTTCTACCACAAAGTTTTTGCCGCCAATAAATGTAAATGTTTACATAGAACCACTAATAAAAACCATGCACGAAATTGACAAATAATGCCCACTGAAAAGCATTGTAATGCAATAATGAACATGAGGCATTGCCAAAACAAATTTTACTGCTTTTATGAACACCATGCATTATAAAGTTACATTGCAAACTGCGTTTATGACGTCAGCCGAAAATTTTGAATTGAGGTGACCATCAAGGATAAAACCAACAAAACCTAAACAAGTTTGAAGAACAGTATTCAGGTGCAACTCTAGCTGCTGTAGCTGAAAGTTGCAAGGAATATAAATTGATCCAAGTATATATTTCTCATGTGCATTGCCATATGAAGAATTTATTTGTATAAATTTTTAGGTATAGAAACTTTACTATATTGTATAGCACAGTATTCCCACGATTTACGTCGTCTCGATTTACGTTGTTTCGATAAACATCGTCAAAAATTTTACGACCGAGATAGGTTCCTAGTCATCGGTCGTAAGTCGAATTTCATATAAAAAGTTTTTTTATTTAATTTTTGGGATGATAGAAAATTATTCAGTTAAAAAAATTCCGATTTTGCTAATATAATGCACTAAAATATGTATGTAAATCGAATTTTTTACTTTGAATTGTTTTTTGTTTAGTTTTCTCATATATTTTAGGGATTCCCCGCAACTACATATTTGTCTTCTTTAAGTATTTTCTACGAAAAAAAATTGGGAAAAAATAGTCGTAAGTTTTTTTTTTGGTAAAATGTACATACTAAAAACATCTGATAGTATGTGTTCTTTGAAATTCGATTTACGTCGCCTTTTTCCCGAACATTCTACGACGTAAATCGAGGGAATACTGTATTCATAATATCGACCGCTACACCAAGCGGAGAACTATCATAAATGAAGTTATAACCATAAATTTTTTTGTATTTTTTTCTCAGATGACACTCTCGAATGAATGCGATGACTATGCTGTTATGACAATTTGACGACTTTTATCAATCTGTTGAAATATAATATATTCCATATTGAGCACTAACTTTGTTAAGAAGGCGCAAAAATTCGGGTTTAGCTTCAGATTTTGACATGTTTCCGTAGTCATTTAGGAATATATTAATTTCTGGTTCCAGAGTCAGTTCCTCTGGTTCTAAAAAGTAATTGGTTAGCCGCAGAAAATCGCCAATCACTGATGATTAAGGTTGTCGTGAATTTTGCTGAGATGGAGCATTCTGAGAGAAACTGGCGTATGTTTTACCTGGCAAGCGCATAGATATGTTCACTGCTCTGTTGACATTTTCAGATGGAATTGCTCTTTTTTCCACTACCTTCGCCATCTTTTTCTTTTTCACCTATAGAAATTTTTTATAAGTCGGACCATCTCTCCAGTTGGCGGGATGACCAGTCTTCTTACAGTTGGAATAATATTGATCTGACCCCGCTGGCATTGACCAGGAGCATGTTCCTGATCGAATTTCACGCAGTTATAAGCCGAGTTGCAGTTGTGTGAGATGTGGTCCCAGCGTTGACATCTATGGCACTGAAAATTGCCGTCTTTTCTTTTTAGCTTTTCCCAGCTTATTACCTGATTTTGCAGACCATGGATATGTGAAACATTACTTAATGATTTCCCTGGAAGAAGGGAAACGAGAAAGAACCCCTTGTCAGCGTTTTGTTTAACAGGCCTTGGTGTTTTAAATTTGGTTACAGAAGCGACTGTGTCAGGAACAAGAGTGTCAAGTTCCCTTTTAATTGCTTCAACTTCAGTCTCAGTAACCCGACCCCGTAGAATAAGTGATTGTTGTTTGAATTCCTTCGGCGTGAATGAGTAGGAATGGATATTCTTTGACCTAAGGATAGAAATCATAGAAGTGTGTACCTTGGAATCAGAAAAATATAGCTTACTTTTACTATTATTAACATTTTTAACTTTAAAAGAGAAATCTGGGATTGTATATTTGAATGTATCCACCAAAGCCTTTATGGTCACATTGTAAACAATTATTGGCGGACACCACTTATTTCCTGTGTCTGGTTGTTGATTGTCGTCATTTATCTGTGTTTGATGAATCACTGCTGGCGGCGTGCCCTGCAGGTCAATGTCAGCTAGAACGTTGAGGATACCAAACTTATTCTTGTCCAGAGGGACATGATCAGCCAGTATTCTAGATAAAACAGAGATCCCACACTCATTGGCGGTATAGTGCTTTCTACTCTTTGCCGTTTACGTTCGTTTGATACGTTCGGTGAATCTTTTATGTTTTGGCAGCTACCATTCGAAATAGTTTACGATGAGTCAATAGAAGTCACCACTTCCTCCTCCATGTCATGGGGCAAAAATGTAGGCATTTTATCGCGATGTTATGCAAAATTGAAGCACGTAGTACAAAAAACTTAATTATTAGACAAAATAAAATAATTCTCTCTCACAAAAAATTACAAAAGGACCATTTTAATTTTTACACGCGGACACATAATATCGTCTTTGTGGTTCAATGAAATATTAAATTATAACATTTTGTGCAGAAAAATATTGTCTCTTTATCAAGAAGACATTCATTTAACGGACTTTAACTATTCCTCATCATTGTTTTAATTATAAATCTTCTTTTATTATTTTTGTTGTAACTAGAAGTTAATCGGTCGGTTACTTTCTTATGGCTGACTTTTATTTATTCTTTCTTATTATCTGTTTGTATACATAGGTTACCATAACTAATGCCATGTATTGATATATATGTATTTGATATGCATTTTTATATGTAATTATGACATCTCTCTCCCCTCTACTTTAATTTATGTAGTTCATTTATTTTCAATACAATTCAATTAATAATTGTGATACGAGGTTTATCATAATCAAATATAAAATGCAATGAGATCCATTATTTAATAAATTCTAGATTTCAAAGATTTTTTCTTATCCTATTTGAACGACGTACATTCGATTCTCCAACTAAATCTTGAGAATTAGAAGTTGCAGGATTGCATTCTTCAGCTTCCTCTATAACAGTTGGTATAGTGGGTTCTACTTCAATTACATCAGGAGTTGACGTAGTAATTACTATTGAATGTTGTCTTACCGGTGGTGTGTTGGAGTTTTGATGCGGATGCTTAATATCCACCAAAGGACAACTTCGAAGATTAGTTGAATTTTCTGCTACGCTTTCTTGTTCTTTAACAGACGGTTTGCCAATCATATCACCAACCTTACACATCTGGGGCCGAATTACCGCATACGTGATCGAGTTGCCTTTCGTATCGAATAGACATATTACAGCATTCAATAGCTGACGTATCGAAATTTTGTCAAAATGTACTAGATTTTTTTTTTGCAATGGAATAGAATTAAAACATATGTTTAATACATGCCGATCTTGGCTGAATGCATTAAAAGAAGAACACATGTTTTTCAAAAAAACAAAACAAAATTTTCACGGTTTATATAATTTTAGCGACAAACAATATTTTAAAACGTTAATAAAATTTATTTAAAATAAGGAATAACAACGTTTCTGACATTGTGCTTATCGTGGTCTGATTCTGAACACGATTATAGCACAGTACGTATTCGGAAAAAAATGAGGGATAAAAGTGATCCAATGTATCTGTCGTCTAATGCGTAAGTAAATTATATTATAAAATTGTATTTAAAAAAATATTTATTACATTTTTTTAGACTTATTAAGCGCTTTAGGCTTTCAAAAGAAGCGTTTCAATTCCTTCTTTCGGAACTATGTTTCGAAGGCCACATGTCCATCTCCATACCATTAAAGCTGCAGCTGGCTGTAACTTTTTCGCTTCTGGCTAGTGAAAGTTTCCAACATAGTGTTGGAAATGACTACCTGATGCGAATGTGTCAAAGCGCAGTTTGCAAAACAGCGAATAAAGATTTAAATGAAAAAGAAGACAAAATATGCCCAAAGTTCATTAAGTTTCTCCCTAATGAATCATCTTCATGTATGGAATCATTAATGAAAAAATTTAAACTTCCTGGAGGTAAACGTATAATATTATTATGTTATATTAACGTAATACCTTGTTTACCTTTTTTATATGCTACTTTTGACATTTTAGTGATCGGATGGTACACATTTTGGACTTCAAAAGCCGTCAGATAATGAACATATGTTTTTCAACCGAAAGAGATGCCATAGCATTAGGTCAATGATAGTATGTAAAGTTCCTTAATATGTTCATGTATTCGTAGACGTACATACATATTTGTGTAGTATTATTGTATATGTTTTTAGATTTGTGATCATGAGTACAAAATATTATCTATTAATTCCAAATATGGAGGGGCATCACACGACTTATTTATTTGGAAACAGTCTGACGAAAGGCTTTACTTAGAGGAACTCTATAACACTAATAACCTGAGGAACGTTTGGCTTTTGGGTAAATTTTTAATTACATTACTTTATTTCATTATTATTTTCTTGTTTATATATATTATATTATATTATATTTCCATTAAATTACTTTTATTTAAGGCGACTCAGGAAATCCTATTGAACCCTGGTAGATAACTCCTTATAGAAATCCAGAAGAAGGCTCTGCAGAAGCACATTTTAATGAAATGCATGCGAAAGGTCGATATATTATTGAACGAACAACAGGAATACTTAAAAATAGATAGAAAATTCTAAGCAACGAAAAAAGAAATCGTTACACCCCGGAAAAAATGACCAACTTTGGAAACGTCTGTAGTGCATTGCATAACTAGTGTGTTCACTTTAAAGTTCCATTGTATATACAAAACATTCCTCAATCTCACACTTAAATTTTGAACCCTAACATAGCAAATGAGACGCAATTAAAACGAATTGGACACAAAATCAACTAAAATATTCCCTCAGAAAATTAAAAAATTCTTTATATTTTGTATTAATTTTTGTGTATTTAAATAAAAAATTAAAAAAAAAACATTAATAAAATAGAATACTTTAAGTATAAAAAAATCATATTTCAATTCATTTTAGTTTTTGGTAATAAAAACTTAAAAAAACATTAAAAAAATAAAATAAAATACTTTAGGTATAAAAAAAATCACATTTCAATTCAATTGTACTTTTTGGTAAAATATAAGTATAATAAGTATGAATTTAGAATTCTCTAGTTCCAATTTTTTTAAATTAAGATTCATTTCTTTAATTGCCATATCGATTTTGTGCTCCTCCTCTTTAATATTTCGAGATCTCTCTTTTATTAAAAGTAAACGATCTAACATTTGATTTTGTTCGCATTTATCATCTTCCATTCTTTTAGTGTGTGAAGTTAAAACTGTCAGTATGCGATCAGTCTTTGAAAGTATCTGACTATGGTAGGCTTCCGTGAATCCTACGTGTGAAGATAAAATATATATTTTTGTATATATTTTTCATAAGATTTCGGCTTTTCTTTTTACACACATTCGCCAGTACCATCATCAACACTAACATCATTCTCATCTAAAATTAACCTAACACTTTCGATGAACGAGTGATCAATTTCAGATGCATTTGGTTTGCCAAAAGTTTTAACAGACGAAAGTCACTCCACATAGGTCAACACCAGTGGCTTGTACAATTTGTTCTTCTGCTGGTGTCAAAATCATCTCCTGGCAAAGTCCGCCTCCGGTTTTTTGTTTTGATGCCTTATTAAACGAAATTTTCTTTTTGCCATTGAATTTCTGGTCAGCAAAAGCCTAGAATTATATGTATAATGGTTTAATTTAATTATGTATTAAAACTTTCTTTTTTTTCACGATAGTTAATACAACCTTTCTCCATAATTTTACGTCCTTTGTGGGTGGACCATACGAATTCAGCTTCAGAACAAGTTCCTCCCACAATCTTTTGGCTGTTGCCTTTCCTTGACTGCTATTTGACAATATGTTTTTCGCCAAAACATCTTTTTGTTTTAAATTTATTTTATTAATATTAGTCCTAAAAACAATTATAGTTTTATTTAATTTCAAACTTTAAATACAATAACAAGCTTACATTTTTATAAATTTTTTGTCCGTACAACTTGCCTAAACTAAAAATATTTTTCGATAGTACTGAACTGACGAGTAAAATTTAAACAGCTGATACTCGATTGGAAACTCGTTGTCGTATGCTATCATCTCAAATTACGATAGTACTTATTCGATGACGAATGCGGTAATCCGAATTAGAAAATTTACAAGCAATATTAGTCGATCACGTATGCGGTAATTCGGCCCCTGATTTACAGGCCTTTTTCAAAATTCTACCATCATCCAGTTTCACATTATAGTGTAATTCGCCTAATTGATCATCTATTACTCCAAAACGCCACTTTTGCTTGTGTAAGTAGTCACGTACAGCCAATTTTTCACCCAAAAAAATGTTTTTATTGTTGTAGTATAACTGGTGTTAGAGTTTTGGGGTAAAAGTAGGTCTAAACGAGAGTTTATCTAGCGACCAATCATTGCCATTGCAGGAGACCTACTTGTAGCTGGATGAATTGAACGTCTGTAGGCAAACAAAATTTTACATAATTCCAGATGTAGGGTGTTAGCGGTACAACATACTGCTAATAATTTGTTTTTTATAGTTTGTACATAACGCTCGGCTTGACCGTTGGTAGCAGGATGATATGGAGCTCCTTGCTTATGCACAATTCCATTTGCTTTAAGAAAATTTTTAAATTCCACAGAATGAAACTGCCTTCCATGATCACTGACGAATATTTTTGGTATACTAAATGTTGCAAATATTTCCCTGCATTTTTGAATTGTTGTGCCTCTGGTCATATTTGAGACAATGTGTACTTCGGGCCACTTGCTGTAAGCATCGACTAAAAGAAATAGATACTTCCGCAAAACAGGGCCGGCATAGTCAACATGAATTCGTTCAAATGGTTTGCTAAGAGTTCCTCATCGATATTGGAAACAGTTTACTTGGGTCCGGGCGTATTAATTGACAAGCAAAACAATTATTGACTAAATTTTCTGTCTTTATCTAAGTTATTCCACCATACGTATGCTCTTGCAAAACTTTTCATTCTCGAAATACCAAATTTGCTGTATGTAGTTCTTTCACGATGTTTCCACGCAAGGCTTTTGGAATATACACACGCATGCCCCTTAACAAACAACCTTCATGTAGGGTGAATTCATCTTGCGAAATACCAAAGCGTTTTTGGTACCACATTTTCGACCATACTTTAAACATTCGAGTAAGGTTTTGATTTCCACATCGGACATAGTTTCTGCCTTCAAGTCGCATGCCGTTACTGGTAAATTTTCAATTATTTCTTCTTCAATTGCGTAAACCTCTTCGGTGAATGTATACATTTCGGCATTAGATAATCGTAACAATGCATCGGCGTTTGCATTTTCCTTAGATCTTTAATATTTTATAGTGTAATCGAACTGCTCCAAGAATAAAGCATAGTGTTGCATACGTGTGGAAGACAAAGTTGATAACGCCTCATAGGGAGCAAATATTTGCAATATCGCCCGATTATCTGTAACGAGAGTAAACCTTCTTCCATATAGATATTGATAAAACTTACGGATTCTACGTAATCGAACATTAAACGAGTTGGTTGATATAAATCATTGTGAGAGCTCAATGTTAGCAAATGTTGATCACTTCTATCCAATTCCAATTGTAAATACCCCTTTGAAAGGTAAATTTTGGAGAATCGCCACCAGCCATTCTGCTGAATAGCTCATTAATTATTGGCAAGGGATGTTCATCAGTAAGCAGCACGAGGTTAAGTGTTATCTTGTAATCGCCGCATATGCGGATATCCCCATTCTTTTTTGGTACGACCACTATTGGCGTTGCCCACTCGCTGTTTTCCATCTTTACCAAGAATCCCTCAGCCACCTGTTTTTCTAGCTACTTCTCCACTGCTTCCATCAATGAAAACGGAACATGTCTGGCTTTTATAAACTTTGGTGTTGCGTTTGGTTTGACATATGTATATACGCGTTTGCAAATCTTTGCAAACTATGTGGTACTTATTTTTCAATGTATCCATGCTCAACGTATCAATTTTGTCTACTAAAGCTTCTTGTCTACATTCATAACTTCATTTTTAACTTTTACATTTGTATTAACGTATCCGACGTATTGTATATGCGTTCTACGATAACTTATTAATTCCATTTCTGGTTTTGATTAGGACTAACTTTTTTGTGTCCGCAACATTAATTATTAACAGTGCCAATTTGGAACACCATATTTTTGCCATCGATTAAAAAATCATATAAAAGTTTTGAACAACTTTTGTCCACAGCATCTTCTTCTGTTTTTAAGAGATCTTCCACTGTATTACTGTTTTCTTCTATTTGATGCAATTGTTTTTTCTCTTTAAAACACATTTTACGAAGATGATCTCTCTTTTTTTACAGAATTGACATGCGGCCTCTTTATATTGACATTTATCTGCCAAATGCGTAGTGTTACCACATCGACAACATTTTTGGTTACCTTTGTTCTTTTCGTTGACGTTTGCTTTCTTCTTTTTGAATCTCTTCCATTTTCCTCGAACATTCTGTTAACCGTTACTCTCTCCGAATTTTGTTGTTGTAACTCCTTCGTAAGCATGGCATATCGCCTCCTCCACTTTTAATGATTTTCTTTTTAACAATCGGTGCTGTATTTTCTTGTCCATAAGCCCAAAAAAAATTGGTTTTTCAATGCCACATCCAAAAGGGCACCAAAATTTCATCCAACTGCAAGTTTACGAAGTGCAACCGCAAATTCAGCATACGTTTCATCCGGAGTGTTGTATTTACCTAACGACAGTGTTGTATCCTAAGAAAGTCACACATTCTAGTGACGTACAATTCAATGGTAATTGGTATAAAATAAAATAACAATGTTTCCTTATATATAAAATATACTACGCTACAGTCTCCCCCTTTGACGTACGGGATCTCGGCTCGAGCAGTACGTCAACATCTTACTAGGCTTCACCCACTTGGTATCGTCTATTTGGGTTTCTTCGGTCTTCTTCGTCTCTTCTTAGGATGAACTGGTGCTGCATAATCATCTCTGTTAGTAATCTTGCATAACGTTAAGGCCGAAGAGTGGTAGGTACCAAGGAGAATATTCAAGTTGTTCGGTGATTTTAAATTTAGTAATGACTTCAGGGGTTTGTGGTCTGCTAGGAGTGCAAGTTCTTCTCCCCCTATTGGATGTTCATCTTCACCCTCCCCCTGGAGTAAAGCTGCTCCAAGTGCATAAGAGCTAGCGTCTGTTTCAATGGAATATGGCGTATTATCGATGGCTTGTCCTAATAAAGGTGGGGTGGATAAGACCTCCTTCAAAGCGATGAATGCTCTTTGTTCTTTACGCTCAACAATAGCCTGGATTTTACTGGGGTCCGCTACTATTCTCTCTGGAGTATCGATCTTGTGTACGGCATATGGCGAAAGTTTCCCCAAACCACCAAACACACTTTTATGACTAAACGATATGTCATCCAGGTGTTGTTTTTGCTCATCATTCAGTTGTGCACCATCTGTGGGTTTCAATATGTTGAAATCAAAAGCATATAGTGGGGTTAAAATCGCCTCGTCGTCATCATTATGTGGCCTGTATACCACACCAGTAAAAAGACCTTTGTCTTTAGCTCTCTCAGGAGTCACCATATCGGGAGGGATTGCGTCTTAAAAATTGCCTGTATTGAGTGAGGTGAGTAATCGCTCTCCCTTTTATAATCAGGATTATAGGGCTCAAAATCCGGGATATGTGTTCTACGTACTCTCTTCGGAGTAATCTGCAAAGGTTCCACTGTATTTTGATTTGTAACACGTTTGCTGGATGTTTCTGTAACTTTTATCGTCTCCACAAGATTCAGATCCAACGGCCAGGATTCACTGAAATCAAAATGTTGAGTAGGACTGCTCTCAAAGTACCAGTACCGTTGTCCCATATTTAGAACTATACCCGCTTCCTCCAAGAAATCGGAACCAATTAACGTACGGTTGCTTTTGTCCTCTGGAAAAATTAAAAATTGGATGTCGAGACATCTCCCGCCGATTATGATGTTGCATTTGGTTGTCAAACATTTCCTTTCACAGGAAGTACCATCCGCGAGAGTAACTTTACACAATATAGGGTTATATTTGCATCCTTTGAAATCCATTATGCGTTTCAAGTTCGAACTAGCTACGCTCGTCTTCGCACCTGAATCGAAGTACGCTTGCCCTGGAACACCAAACAGCTCAACATTAACGACTGGTATTTTTCGTCCAATACACAGTCCCAAAGAATTAACATCCAAAAGGGCACCAAAATTTCATCCAACTGCAAGTTTACGAAGTGCAACCGCAAATTCAGCATACGTTTCATCCGGCATTTGTTTTCTCAAATTAAATCGAAAATTTTCTAACAACTCGTTAGGTTTAGGGTCATAATGCTCCTCCAATATTTAGCAAATTTCGTCGAAACGCATGTCTCCCGGAGTTCTGGGAAGCACTTTATCACATAGTTTATACGTTTCTGTTCCCACGAAATGTAGCAGCAACCGTGGATATTTTGTGGATTGACATTCATAGAGTTATGAGCTGTTTTAACCGTAGATCGAGCTTTGTGTCAAAATGTTTTTTGAAATTATATAACTTTAATCTGACATTTTTAGAATTCGTAGGAATTGTTATTGTAATTATTTTAAAGCAAATCAAAAAAGAAAATTTCAAACGGGTTAAAAAATCAAAAACTCCATAATTTTTTTTTTTTTTTCATAAAACCAACACTCAGGGGATAGCCCCTATTCATGCAGTGCATTGTGCAGGTTCAGGAAAATAGGTTATAGGAAGGAGGAAAGAGGGAGTAGTGTTTATGGACATTCGATTTAAATCTACCAATATCGTAATTGACGGGAAAAACTCTCGCAGGCAGATCATTCCATAAGCGAGCAGTGCGGGCAAAAAATGAATTTTCCCTGTAATGCATTGTGCGGTTCACTGAACAATCAACCACAAAAGGATGTGCTCTCTGAGAAGCTCGGGTGCCACGTAAAAATATGTGGTTATCGGAAACCAAGCCCCTTATCTCTCGAGAACACCTCCCATTATAGTGAAACACACGCCACATTGCGACGATGCTCCAACGAATCAATAGAGTTGGATACCCTACTGTCATTAATAAGCACCTTCGCCCTCTCCTGTACGCAGTCGAGAAGCTTCAAAATAGACTTTGGAGCACCGGCCCACACATGAGAGTTGTAATCCATCCGGGGTCGGATAAAGGTCCTGTAAATAGTAAGAAGGTCGGATGGAGTGAAGTATTTCCTGCACCGTTTCAAAAAACCAAGGCACTTGAATGCTTCCTTCAACAGTCGAAAAATGTGATCGTTCCAACGAGCATCACAAGTAATTTTCATGCCCAGAACATCAAGAGCATCCGCCTCCTCAATATTTACATTACCCATAAATACAGATGACAGAAGACCAGAGCCAGCATCACGCCGGTGCGTCAAAAAACAACATTGGGTCCACTCAGAGATTGCTATCAGGTCAGCTGTGTGTCATTCATGTTCGACCTCCTTGCCCCAATCTCCAAAAGGCTCGGCCTCCGATCAAATGAATATGAATGACAAATGTTGCTGTCATCCGCAAAAGAGTAAATAGGATTCGAAGTAATAGACAGAAGGTTATTGATAAAAATAAGAAAAAGAGTAGGAGAAAGAAGATAATTGAATCTTCTGTATCATTCTTTAGTGTTCTGTTTGACATTTTTTTAGGTTTTCAAAGATTTTGTGAAGTTTTATCTTAAATAATAAATTTATGGTATTTGAAAACGAATTGAAAGATAAATGTTGGAAGAGAGTGGAAAGGTTGAATTTTATGTACATTACATATCCTTGATATTGACGGCAGTAGTCGTAGTCTAATATGTAGCGTATTAGCTTATTAGATGTCAGACCATGATTCAAACCTCAGGTCAGTTATGTCTAATTTACAACGAAAGGTTGTCATGAGCGATTATATATGTATGTAATATTCCTGCTGCTGGAGACTTTAAAGAAAAAGAAAATAGAAGCTGGTCTTGTGAAATGACGAAAGTATTGGCAGCAACAAACATTGAAATTGGATGTTTATCACTAAATATAGTACTACTATAGTAGTTTGGGAAGAGAAATTACTCACAATTTTCACGCTAATTGTCTTGTTTCTGAAAATGTTGTAGAGTCTTTCTTACTGTTCTCCTCCACCTGGGTAACAATCTTGTCGCGATGTGGGGGCTTAAGTGTACTTCGATTCACTCTGTGACCCAGAGTGGGTTTTAGTGGATGACTAAAGGTTACTCTAATATCGTGGGAAGACTCTGCTTCGGATCGACGTCATGTTTGTCTCTTTTTGGACCATCGGATTATGTATATTTCTCATACTCCTAATTCGGAGTGTTAAGCGACCCGTGCTTATCGGATGGTTTGGAGTCGGGGGTCTAATCTTACTGTATTATAACGGAGGCTCACTGATACCTGGGCGCCTCAGTGAGTATTAGGTTTTCTATCAAGTCCTTGTCATGCTAGCGGAGGCTATGGCATGATCGACCTCCTTTCCTCCTCACTCGTGGGACCTGTATGGATTGTGAATTTCACAACTTGTATTTTGACTGTGGACTGGACTTGACCCAGCTCATTGCGCGAATCCCGGCGAGTATACAACAACGAAATCGTCAGGAATTTCGCCCCAGCAGGCATGAGGACTATGACTGTAGAGGAGATTTTTAGTGAGGCGAATGCTTTAGCAATCCCCACTTCGACGGAAGTGGGATCCTGTCAGATCCTGTCTCCCCACTATCGGATGAAGACGGTGACAAAACGGTCATCGAAAGGCTCCCCTTCACTCGGGTCCAATTTGCTAATGGGAGCAATGAGGTGGGGTTTTTCCCTTTAAGGAACCCTCTTGTCGGACAGGATACTTCGGTTCCACTAGTGCAATCATCGGATTTGCTTTGCGTGGGAAGAGGTGATTCGTCTGGCAAGGGGGAAAGACTGGGCGGAAACGTTCCGCTATGTATAATTAGAGGAAGTCATATCGCAGAGCTTGCACGGTCTTGAGCAGATTCGCAAGCTGTTATGTGGATTCCCTCTCTGTCAAGGAGCAGAGGATGCTGACTCGTCACAGAGGCACTGTTTCGCGGTATGAGTCCAAATACCCGGGCAGTGGCCTCTCACGAGGCGCTGACTCTGGAAAGAAGGATGGTCCCTTGAGTGCCGATGGGAGCGTGGTGACAATTGCTTCTACCTCTCAAGCCGCAAGCAAGGGGCATGAAGGTTCTATACCCTTACTCCCAACTGGAGCAAAGGAAAACACCAGGGTTTTCAAACTTCCGGAGAAGAGAAAGGGTGATGGTGTTCCTTCTACAATGGATAAAGGAAAGGGGGTAGTAAATATCGCTGATCCTTTATCACAGAAGGATGTAAGGTGACGGAGGTGGAGGGGCACATTTCGGTGGGTATGTCTTCTTTGCAGGTTTCTCGCAAGGGGAATCGCATGAAGAGAGGCAGAGCCGTCCTCTAGCTCCAAGCGTCCTAAGAAATAAGGTGACCTGGGAACTAACCCTTCCCTTCAGCTGGCTTTCATCGACAGGTCGGATTTGGATGGCAAAATCTCTCCTGAAAGGTGGAATCTAGTTGAAGAAAGGCTCATTGAATTTATGTTGGAGGAGAGTTGTGATGGCAGGAATGCCCGCATATCTTCCATAGGTTGGTCCAAGGGCATCAAGGTAGTGGACTGTGAAAACGGGGAACTGTAAAGTTCCTTGTGGAATCAGTGAACCGCCTTGGTGAACTCTGGTCTGCTGCTCGCTTGGAGGTGGTCCCTCAATTCGACCTCCCTCTACGTTCAATAGCGACGGTATGGGTCCCGCCTACCTTTAGGCGGGTGAATATCATACCAAAACTTATTGGAAAGCAGAATGATGTATTGAACACCAGCTCGTGGGTAGTTGCCAACTCCCTGACTGGTAATGGTAGGGAAGGCTGCGATCTTAGGATCGTCTAAAATTCCGTCATCCGGACATAGTCGGTGTCAGGTAACCCAGAGGTAGCTAAAAGTTGTGCAGATTAATTTGCATCACTGCGAACCTGTTAACCACCCTGCGCCGCCTTGAAGCTGATATCGCTCATATCCAGGAACCCTGGATCCTTAGGATAGGATTCTGGGTTTGAGCGATCCAGACTATAGGTTACTTGTTCCTGGAACAAGTGATAAGGTAAGGACCTGTATTTTAGCTAGAAGTGGTTTGAACTTGTTAATCACTCCTTCCTTTTGTACAGGTGACGTAACAACTGTGGCCTACAGAGATGACCATGTGATCGATTTGATGTTGTCATCTGTGTACATACCGTATGAGGCTGCATTCCCTTCTGATGACTTATTTGAACTACTGGTGGAGCATGCGAAGAGGAAAAGATGTAGCCTTGTCTTGGGTTGTGATGCCAATGCTCATCACACCCAATGGGGTAGTGCTGACATAAATACTAGAGGTGAGTCTATTTTGAATTTTATTATTCTTAATAGGCTCAACATTTGTAACGTTGGTAACACGCCAACGTTTAGAAACCGTGTTAGGGAGGCGGTAATTGACATTACGCTCTCTAACATGGATAGGTCTATAATTAGGGACTGGAGGGTTTCAGATGAGTGTTCTTTTTCTGATCACCAACTGATATCATTTAGTATTAATCTATCTGGGAGCCTTAATAGGCCTTTAAGAAATTCAAGAAGAACCGACTGAATCAAGTATGAAAGGGCTGTGGAGGGGGAGATTAGAGCCCTTTGGGGACGCTCCACTCCTGACATCAATGATCGAGTTGGATCTTTGACGGATATTTTGTTGTCTTGTTATAGAGATGCTTGCTCTCACTTACCCGGGTAAGAGGAGCCAGCCTGCCTGGTGGAATGCGGAACTCCAGAGGCTCCGCTGTTGTACCAGGAGACTCTTTAATAATGCTAAGAGGTCGAGCAGGGATGTGGACTGGTCTGCGTACCATCTGGATGAGTTTTTGCACTAGTATCGAGTATGTTGCTGATGTGGCTCGTTTTCGTAGGATGCTGTCGAAGGACCCCAAAGTCCTAGGCTTCGTCCAAAAGAACGCTGGCATGTGGACATCCTCGAGAAAAGAAACCCTAGAGGTTCTATTAAGTACTCATTTTCCCGATTGTGAGGATCCAGGAAGCTATTCATTGGGTGTGGCTGATCCCTTCTTTGATGCTGGGATTATGCCGGTTTTGGAGGATATCATTACCAGGGATAAGGTCAAATGGGCTATTAGTAGCTTTGAGCCGTTCAAGTCGCCTGGTCCGGATGGTATCTTTCCGGCTCTGCTTCAGCATGCTGGTGATATATTACACCAATATCTGGTGGACGTGTATAGAGACTGTCTCCGGTGGTGTGATATACCTGAGGATAGGAAAGATGTGCTCGTGGTGTTTATACCAAAAGCTGGTAAACCCAGTCACATCGGATTATAGACCAATATCACAATCATCCTTTCTCTTGAAAGCTTTGGGGAGACTTACCGATCTATATTTAAGGTCAAACATTGACCGATCTTTGTTGAGTGAGCCGCTACATGCTTACATTAAGGGTAAGTTTGTTAAGAGCGCTCTTCATGAAGTGACTGGTTTTGTTGAGGCGAATTTGGCTAGGGGTGAGTACACACTGCCGGCTTTCCCTGATACAGAGGGGGCCTTCAATAACGTCACCACTTCTTCTATTGAGAATTCACTAAGGGATATACATGCCGCAGATTTTCTGGTGCGGTTTATCAACTACATGTTGGGTAACAGACTAATCAGATTAAATCTGGGTGGATGTTCTGTCGTCAAGCGTACGACCAGGGGTACAACACAGGGGGGTGTCCTGTCCCCTCTTTTGTGGCTCGTGGTTGCTAATGTTGGTCTAAGGCTCCTGGAAAGTAGGGGCTTTAGGGTTGTGGCATATGCCGACGATGTGGCTATTCTTGTGGGTGGTAAATTTTTGCCAACGCTGGGGGAGCTGATGGAGTCTGCTCTTGGAATTTTGGTCTGGAGATAAATCCAAATAATACGGACCTCGTTTAGTTCTCGCGTAGGTACAAGATTGAAACCTTCAGGGTTGTCTTCTGAGGTCAAGTACTTGGGTGTTGTCCTGGACAGCAAGCTGAACTGGAAACGAAACACCGAGGAAAGAATGAAGAAGGGACTAAATGCTTTCTACCAGTGTAGGAACTCCATAGGTAAGAACTGGGGTCTTCCGCATAGGGCTATTCGCTGATATATCTGCGGATTGTTAGACCGGTTATTACTTATGGCTGTGTTGTCTGGTGGTGTGCCTTAGATAAGAGTTTTTAACGGAAAATCTTGGATAAGGTACAGCGGATTGCCTCTTTGAGTATCACTGGAGTGAGGAAGAGTTGCCTTCAGGCTGCTCTTGATACTATGCTCTGTCTGACTCCGCTTGACTTATATGTCAAGCGGTGTGCAGCGCGTAGTGCTATACGCCGGAGGGAATCGGGTTGTTGGAAACAGCGCTCGATAGGTCACTCCAGAGTTCTGAATACCATATTTCCTGATGGAAGGTACGGACTTTCGGAAAAAGCCACTGATTATATTGTGCCTGAGGCTATGTTTCTACCTGGTTTGAGAATACTCATACCGGATAGGGCACAATGGAATGGTGGGGTACTCCAGGGGCAGAATGGTATACCCATCTTCACAGATGGGTCTAAGTTAGGTGGATGTACAGGTGCTGGGGTTTTCTTTAGGGAACTCGGTTTTGAACTCCACTTCAGGTTGAATAATGACTGCAGCGTTTTTCAGGCGGAGATTTTCGCAATACTGTTGGCTATTGAGGCCATAGCTAGTGGCCCATCTTCGGATTCGGTATCTTACATGATCTTCGCTGACAGTCAGGCTGCCCTTAGGGCCATTGCGTCGGTCTGGTGCAAATCACGGCTCGTTCGCGAGTGCAAAGAGTCGTTGAGGAGTTTTGGACCAGACAGTATCCGTTTATGCTGGGTTCCGGGTCACAGCGGAGTACTGGACAATGAGACTAGGTTAGATTCGCTTTCAGGTGATGATTTGATAGTTGGTCCTGACCCCCCAGTCTGCCACCTCTATGGCCTCATCGATGGATGGGTCAGGAGGGAAGAGCAGAGGCGTTGGGGGAACGGATCGGGTTGTTCTGTTTTTAGAGGTCTATGGCCTGCTGTGGACAGCAAGAGAATAGAGTGGCTGCTGGGCTTGGTTAAGGGCAGCTTAAGGTTGGTTGTCGGATTTATCACGGGGCACTGCGAGATTAAGTTGCTGTTCCAGATCCCAACCGGACTATTGCAGGGTATGTTGCGATGAGGAGGAGTTAGATACTGTCGAACATCTCCTTTGCAACTGCCCAACCTTTGGTAGGTTGATGTTGAGGACCCTTGGCAGGGCATTCTTTGAGAGCTTGAGTTCTGTGTCGAGAGCCGACATCAAGGCTCTCCACAGATTCAGTAGCAGCTTGGGCTTGTTGAGAGGTGGTAGGGCTTCATAAGTGTAGTCGCGCTCTCATCTCTTTTGTTTTGTGTCTGTTTCTTTATGTAATTCCTCCGTTTCCCATTCTCCCTCCCCTTACCTACATTCCTATATCCTTTATTTCTTTCCTCCCCTAAGGACAATGGACAATGGGTCAATTTCGACCTCAGGGTACTGTGCTTGTCTTGACCGACAGGTGCACGTCCTCTAATCTAACCTAACCTTACTATTCTTCTCATATTTGTCTCACGTGATAAACAAACATTATAAAAAATTTTTTCGTCCTATGTTTTATTTCATTATTATCATATCATATATTACAGAGGGATAATATTTCGGTGAACTACGTATGTACATATGTCATTACAGAATCATTCGTTTTGATATGATGATGATGATGATGATAATGATCAATTTACACCAATTACGCCTTTTCGAAAAATGATCTGAACGCCTTTTAGCTTTTATTGATACCAACAATTTTGTCGCTGTAAATGATAAATTTTGTGGTCCACCGATATCGAATTGGCAGTTTTAGACACAAGTAAATTCTACGGGCGTAGAACCTACTTACAACCGTATTTGTATCCCGTATCAGGGAAACTAGAGAGGAATCCAAGAGGGAGCCTTGTTATTGATATAATGGATGCTCTATTGCTACGGGAAACTTTTTAACTCACATGACGTTGAAAACAAATTTTTCTAACGAAGCAATGGCTTGTACCATTAGGTTTCAGTCAGCCCTCAATTGAGAGTGTTACTGTGTGCGAGTGGCAATAAGCTGCCCTATCCAAACGATTGGATAAAGCAAGGGTGCTAGATGCCAAATTATTGCCGTTTAGATAAAAATAAAACCAATCTGACATGAAGTGTTTGATTTTTACGTAAAAAAGCGTAAATTTCATAAAAGTGATAATAAAATGTAATAACATAAAATAGTTTTATTAAAGTGAATTAAAATAAATCAAAATATTTAAATTTTTTAACAAAATCTATTAATAATTGCGAAAATTATATGTTACTACAAGTATGTACCAAAAGTGATACAAAGTTTTCTTAAGGCTTGATCTACGGTTAAAGCATTTTACCCACCATGACCATGTTGTCTTTGTGGCATCAAATGATTCAAAACTAAAAAAGGAAACCATTTCGTCCACTTGAACTGAATTATTCTGATTACTCATTTTTTATTTTTTTTTTTACAAATTCTTATACTGTATAAAGTTTTTATGTAAAAAATCGCACGTGAATTTAAAGCGTCATCGTCGCCAAGATAAATTCATGTAATAGGTAGTATCAACTCAACAGCTGACTAGTTTTGAAATGTCAACATTTTTTTTGTTTTTTTGTGTTTTGTTTCGATAATCATTTTCGCATTTATAAACCCTCATTTGTACCGTATGTATCCTTACCGGTATGCACTCTAGAAATTGTTTAAGATTACTATTTCAAAGCCAATTTTATAAAAAAAAAAATTGCAAGATGATTAATAATATTTAAGCTTTTAACACTATATACATATATCTTTTAAACTACAACCTAGACTTACTATATTAAAACTTATTTAGACGAGAGTGATGAATTTCCCAGAAAAGATTTCGATCTCTCCTAGGTGCCTAAACTATGAGCAATAACAAATAACGTAAATATGTTATTTACATAAATTGGAAATGTTATAGACTGCATGGAATACTTTTTTTTTAATTTATAGGTGCGGAGTTAAGCATAATATAAAAATCAAAAGAAATTTCAATATATAAAATTTATATAGTTTTTTTAATTGCTTTTATTAATTTCCTATGGAGGTTTGAGGGTTAATTTTTTTGACATTCCGCATACTCTTTAACAAAAACAAAATCCCTGTTGTTTTTGCATTGTTGTATTTGTTGTAGAGACGCTCCTACCTGTTATATAACTTTACCTTGTTCGTCGCCAAAAACTGATGTAACTAGAAGTTAACAGTGATGCCATTAAATTTTTTCCAATAATCCCTACGTCAATGAAAAAATCCCTTTTTTCCCTACATCCGCTTTTAATTTTCCCTACAAAATTCCCTACGCCACTTTTTCCCTTTTTTTTTTTTTGCAAAAATAATTTATTTTTTATTTTTAATTTTTACATTTTCAATCCAGGTACATAGATTTTATACAAAACTAGCTGACCCGGTAAACTTCGCCCAGCCCAAAATTGATTTTTTTATTGCTCAAAACAGGTCACATTATTGTAATACACTGCATAAAACGGTGATAAAGTTGTAGTTGTTTAGAGTTTAAATGCTAGCACCGTGACACGAGAATTTTATATATTAGATAACATGAAAGTAACAAGTATTATAAATTAATGAAATAAAATAATTTATACAATTCTGCATAATTAATTTTTTTTTTTTAATGACCCGAAGTGCCTTTAAAATTTACGCAGTTAATTAAATTACGTAGTTTGTAAATGAGATATAATAATGCAAATCAGTGTTTGTTTTTGCTTCACTGTGTTTCACTTTTGCTCTTATGCTTAACAATAATTCAGAGTTTTCTCTTGTGCTTTTGCTGTGTTTTGTGCTTACTTTGCAAGCACTGCTTAAGATATTTTTTATATTTGAAATTAACTGTGTTTTTACACCATTCTCTTTGAAATACAATGTACATACATATATATGTATGTATGTATATAAGTATATTGTGTTCAGGCTTCTTATTCTGTCTGCAAATTTTTTAAAGGCTGGTTCACCCACAGGTTTCCGAAATATTTTTGGTTTGCACACCATTTTTTCATATGTAGTTTGACATTTCTCTGAGAGAGCGAGGGAAATTATTTTGTGCGAACCGCTCTCAGTGCGAATTAATGTAATTTTAAATTTGGTCCGAACCATTTTAGAAAAGGTTGCCACACCATATGAAATTTATACAAGAGACATGCCATATTGTTTGGCATTTCTATTATAAATTCAGTATAGTAAACTAAAAAATGTAAACAAAAAGCAAAAAAGAAAAAACATAAAATAAAAAAAGAAGTATTGGCAGCAAAAATAAAAAATAAAGAAAAAGTTAAAATTAAAAATTTTATATTAGGTAAGTTGTAATATTAAAGCAATTTACTGTATAATTTCCACATTTTCTTTGTCCTTCAGATAAAAATTTAGATGGCGATGTCAGAAACTGTTGTACTAGCAAATGATTTATATCCGTTTTATCCATCGCATATTATTTCTTTATTTTGACACAAATATAATTAACTTTCTTAAGTTTAGGCAGTACTGTTTTTACGAACAAAGTTTCTGAAATGGGTGAATCATATTGCAGAAAACTCTCGGTAAACAAGAAATTTGTCCGAACCAAAAATGTTTCGGAAACGTGTGGGTGAACCCGCCTTAAGTGTCTTGTATTTTATTATGAAATAGTTTTGGGGAAAACCCCGTTTTAGGGAGTTTTTGGGTGTACGTGTAATATATTCATATGTATATACTAGAGGTGTGCACAAGACACTTGACTTGGTTACCCTTCACCGAATGCAATACTGTAGTGTACCCTTTTCTGTTGATCTTGATTTTACGAGTGCACTGAAATGTGTATTTCTCATTTATCCAATGTATACAACAGCACTCGTTTGCCTGTGAAGTAACGGAACTATGCTTTGTGTTGTAAGATCATATTTTATTACTGAACAGCGTTGTCAACTCAGTGCTTTTAGCACTGTTTTTAGTGCTTTTTAAAACTTTCGACGCGGAAAATAATGAAAGTTTTCATGTGTGAAAGTTAACGTACATTAAACATAATTTTTTTAGACGCATAAAATGTAAATGATTTTACCTTCTAAAATGTATCAACTCTTTTCATTATTATTGCTGGTGTTAAATAAATAATATAAAATTTGGTTTATAAATTTTTTTACTGATATATAAAATGGTGATAAAATTTAAAAAAAAAATACTATAATGCTTTAGTGCTTTTTTTTTGTCAAAATTACGCGTTTTTTAACGAGTTTAGGTAAAAAAGAAATGTTAGGCTGCGCTATCGTTATATATTGCAATTCATTCACCATTTGCTTAGCTAGAACACTTGACAGAGACAAGTCTCAATACCACATAGAAAGTGATTTATGGAATGAAGAAGGGGAAGACCAAGAAGTACAAATCGCATTTAACAATGACCAACTTTAAAAGATTGTAATGTAAATTCTATTTGAAATTAATTTAGTACTTTAATTCTATTGAATGTAAAATGATATCAAAAGCAATAATACCTATTAATAAATTGTTTCGTTTAAAAATTGTGGTGTTTTTATCTGAAAAGACTTTTTAAGTTTAGCCCCCCTTTTTGCGCTTTTTTGAAAAAAATTAAACTGTATTGTACTAAAAACGTAATTTTTTCAATTTAGCCCTTTTTAGCCCATTTTTGTTCACGCGTTTGGTGTCTTAAGAGTTGGCATCACTGGTTGTGAGTAGGTTACGATTTTACGTGCGCGGGTGATTTAAATGTAATAATTTAAAAACAATTTTGCAGTGACAAAACAAAAAATAATAAAAAAAAATTATTATGGAAGATGAAAATAAAATTGCGTTAAAAAACAAAAACATTATAGTATACATCCTTTACTTTCTCCATAAACTCAAAAAAAATTTTCCCCAGAAATAATAAGTTTGGCGTCATTCAAATATTGATGAACAATTTCTTAATCAAATATAAGAAAAGATTAATAATTACAAAAATAGTCTGTTTTGTATGAATTGTTTTCGGTTTTATTATTTTTATTACTTTTTTATAATTTCACTACTTTATTTTTGGAAAATTAAAATCCTTTGCTTTCGCCATAAACTCAAAAAAAATTTCACCAGAAATAATAAGTTTAAGAAAGTTACTGGCAATGCTGGGTCGACGAAGATGTTCGGTAGCCGAGAGCAAAAAAGAAATGCAGGTTGTGACTCTATGAAGAGTACAAAATTTTTGTTGCACGCTTCACACAACTGTCTTTTATACTGCTGTACAATGGTTTACGAGCGCAGTTGCTTTTTTTTACACTATCTTTGCTTCACACTTATTTCTATATGCAGCTACAATCAATATTCGGTCTTGAGGAAAATGCAATAGTGTGCAATTTTATATGTCTTGCGCACACCTCTAGTATGTACATTGTACAACACTTCAAAGAGAATGGTGTAAACATACAGTTAATTTCAAACATAAAAAAAAATCTTAAGCAGTGCACAAAACACAACAAAAGCACAAGAGAAACCACAAATGCTGAAATGTTGTAAGCAGTAGGGATCACTGCGAAATTAATTGCTGTTCTTGACTGCGATAGCCGAAAACTTTTCACTATACCACTATAGCTAATGAGTTCATTTTTTTCTACTTTGCTGTTTGCTTTTGCTTTGGGTACAACTGCTGAAAAACTTTAAGCATAACAGAAATTTAGGTGCTTTTGCTAATTTCAAGCAAGCAATACAAACCCTAATGCAAATAGAATTTAAAAACTCATGGCTTAATTTGTTCCTTTTTTGCACGTACGTTAGTTATAACAGAAAAAATTGTTTCTTTTTATAATTTTTGCAAAACTTGGAAACATCAAGTTGTCATTACAATTTTTTTATGTGCAGATTTTGAACCAAAATGCTTCAACATGTAAGATGGCTTTTGCACGTTGCACAAATTTCAACACTCTTGAGTATGTAGGAGAGAGGGGAAAAACGAGCGGGGGTGATTTCAGAATTTCATGTACTCAGAAATTTGCTTTGTTCTTTATTCGTGTATACACGGAGTTGTATTTTATTTCACATTTTCTTTTATTTTTTGATTCGCATAGAGAAGTTAACATCTTGACTGCTGCGGCAACTTTCAGAAAACTGGCCAATAACGACAATTTGATTTTTCACATTATATTACTAGAAACTATTTTTAGATCGTAGATATCATCAAAAGGCAAAAATGATGTTTTTTAGGAGAAAAAGTAGGTAAGAGATGACTCGTAGTTAGTCAACGGTGTTAATATAAAGCTTATTTAAAATATCATTAGACTTTGTTTATTTTGTGTTTGAAATCAAAACTTTAGAGAAAGAAATATTTTAGCGCCAAACAATTGATTAAAAAAAGGTGAAAAAATAAAAATTATTAAAAGGAATATAATTTAAATAAGGGAAATATATTAAAAAATAATAATACATAAATATATTATAATATAATAACCAAAAGCGAAAGAAAATGCAAAATAGTTTCTCACATTTGTTTCGAAACTAATTTCGACGTGCAAAAGGCGTCTAATTTAGACAATGTTTATTTACTTTAGATTACAATGGTATTACCAGATTTACAAAATTATAATAATACACCTAAAAAATGTACTAATTTTTTAATTTAGATTGGAAGAAAAATATTTTTTAGGTACTAAAAATTTTAAATTGAAAAATTTCCTACATTTCGAAAAAACTAAGAAATCTTTTTCTTTACATGTGAAATTTTTTAAAAAATCCCTACAAAAAGGGAAAAATCCTTAGACTTGGCTTCACTGGATGTTAATCGGTTGGTTGCTTTCTTATGACCAGCGTTGCCAGAAGCTTTGAGAAGAAAATCATCATATGCAGATAAAAAATCATATTTTATAAAAAAAAGATCATAATTTTTTAATATGCCCACAATTTTGTTTAAAAATTATAATTAAAATAAATATATTAATATATGTATTTAAATTATTATTATTTATGAAGAAACCTGTACTTATGTTTATGTGGTGACAAATCACACATTCACCAATTAGCAAATAGAAAACTTAGAAAACACACAACTGATTTTATTAGAAAAATAACTGTATTATTGATATAAATAAATATTTAATTATTTAAGAAAGCTTAAAAAAATAAATTCATAATAAAATTATTAAGAACTGTTACAACAATATTACCGACTTACGAACGAAATAGTCAAATTCATACAAATTTCATACAAAATAGTTTACGACAAAAAATTACGTTTTGCAATTTGAGGGTCAGGAGAAATGAAACTACTCAAAATTTATACTTATATTTATTTATATAAATAAAATTTATATTTTAGGGATTTCCATCATCAACATACGTATTTGTCTTCTTTAAGTATTTTCTAAGAATAAAATTGGAAAAAAAATGGTCATAAGTGCGAAATAGTCGTAAGTCGGAGACTACCTGTATATACAGGGTTTCATATTTTTAATTTGTACTTCCCACAAATATAACAGATATACAGAGATGCTCTTTAAGGTCTTCATTTCCAAAACTTACTACTCACTTGAAATATAAAAATCATAATTTTTATAAATTAAGAATCAAAATTTAAGAAAAAAAAAAAATCATCAAATCATATTTTGGTTGAAAAATTATCAAAAGCATCATGTTTTTATTTTTTTTAATTTTTAGTGCAATTTTGAAAAAGTTTCCATTTTTTTGTCACCCACTGTATGTGTATTTGGTATGCATTTATATATATAATTATGATAGATTCCATAGACTTTTTTCTTAAAATTACCAATTAATACTTGTTAATTTCTTTACAAGGGTTTTTATTTTATTAATTTGCAATCTTAATTGAGAAAGTACTAAAAACAAACTGTCTAGTTCTTAATTGAATTGAATAATTTTTTGTACATACTTTAGAATTCAAGAATTTAAACGGAATTGATAATCAATTGAATGTTTTCATTTTAGAGCAACAAGACCCTTGATATATGCCTGTTTTCTGAAAAATTCGAAAGTCGATTTTGAATTGTATCCAGCCTATGTCACAGCTATCAATGTCATTGAATTTCGACAACCAGCATTTGTGAAAACAATTAAAATATTGACCGTGAAATTGCAACTTTAGTTGCGTAATCAATAAATGAGGTATTTTGGAAAATTTTGAATGTGAAACATTTACTGTAAATTGGTAACTTTGTTACCTCTTGCACTTATTAAAATGTCATAAAATACCACTCTGAATCACGCGTAGAATAGTTATACACAGGGTAGTCCATAACATATTTTCTTGTGAAGGTTCTAAAAAACAGTTGTACCACTGCGTTCTAAAATATTATGTACGTATTTGTGTGGTGCAAAAATTTTTTATAAGAAAAAAAAAACATTTAATTTAAGTAACCATTAAAAAATTGAATTCTAATTCGGTAAAACCTTTCGAAAGTCGACAAAAAAATATATATTAGAATTTGATATATTCAACATTTTTGTGTCTTGTGACGACGTGCATATATGTTAATAAGACGGTGGCGGCAGTAAAGGAGCTGCAAAGACATTGCAAAACTGGAGGTGGATCAGCAAAATCAATCTTCTTTCCGAAAATTATCAAACATTACAAATTTATCCATTGCTGATGAAGAATTTATTAGCAATGTTAACTGTGATATTGAACACTTTCTGAAACAGCGCCATAATAATGGGTAAGAACAATTACGCATACATTCAAACACACTTCCCTACGTTAACTATTACTTATTAGAACAATTGCCATGTGTATATTTTAATTTATACCGTCTTAAATATGTACATACATAAATATAAAACATTTGTATAGCTGTTTGTATTTGTATTCTGATGAATTCATATAATTTTATTTACATATATTTTGTTTGGTCTCTACATGTATGTGTTTATATTCATTAAGGTGCGTTTAATTCATACAACATTGTATTATAACATCTTAGATATAATCATACAAATAAATTTTAAAAATTACTGTCGTGTAATTATCTATAACTTGATTATAATCAGCGTTGTCAACTATAAATTTACAAAAAGCACAAAACTTTAAAAAAACGCGTAATTTGACAAAAAAGCACTAAAACATTATAATATTTATTTTAATTTTAACACCATTTTATATAATCAGTAAAAAAAATTTACAAACCAAAATTAATATTATTTATTTAACAATAATAAGGAAAAGAGTTTTTGTTTTATTTATTGGTTTATTAAATGGTTTTTTAAAATGTATAAAATATTATTTAGTTAATACTTTGGATTAAATTATTTTTCGAAAATTTTCCGCGTCGAAAGTTTTAAAAAGCACTAAAAACAGTGCTAAAAGCATTGAGTTGACAACGCTGATTATAATATTTCGTTATACCATAACTAAATGTAAGATCGGCATATTTTTTAATTTTTTTTGTATGATTATTTTTTTTAATAAAATGTTTATGTTTTAAAGAATGTTATAATTTTTTAACTGTGTAGCAAAATGAAAATATTCAAATATACGATATGAATAACTTCATAACGGGTGAGATAGACGTAGAGTATAATAGATAAAAAATGATTCAACGTTTTAAAGGTTCAATTAGTCGTGACTTTACCATAACGCTGTAGTCGTAACATAATCCATAACCGTAAATTTACTATTAGCAGCAATCAGTGCTGCCATGGCCATAAACAGCTGTTTACGTTAACTGCACATATGTATTTTTCAAAAATACAAAAGTAAACAAAAAAAATGTGTATACATGTAAGTAAATTCAGCAAACAGCTGTTTATGGTTATGGCAAAAAACCAAAATTCAATTGGTACATAGGGTTATCGTTATGACTATGGCATTATGGTAAGTCACCTATAATCGAAAACAGTGATGTCCATAAAGTTGGTTAAAACAGCTGATTTATATGGTTATGGTTAAGTCACGACTAATTGAACCTTAAGGAGTTTGTTTCAAATCAGAGAAGATACTAACTAGTAAGCAGTGATGCCAACTTAGCCCTTTTTGGGCTAGATTTAGCTCTTTTTAACGCGAAAAAATGTTTAGCCCTAAACTAAAAAACGCGCAATTTCAGCGCTTTTCAGTATTTTTGTTTAGCCCTTTTTGCCCGTTTTTGCTTTAACTCTGTATGGCAATATTATCTTATGTTTCTCTATCAATGTCATTTACATAGAATTACCACAAATACCGGGAAACACAAGCTTTGCTGAATGTTTAAAGTTGTATTTACCTAATGTCAGGCTCCGCTATCGTTATATACTGTAATCCATTCACAATTTGCTTCCATAGAACACTTGACAGAAACAAGTCTCAATACCATATAGAAAGTGAATTTTAAATGAAGAAGAGGATGACCAAGAAGTACAAATCGTATTTAACAATGGCCAACTGTGAAAGATTGTAATGTAAATTCTATTTGAAACTAATCTAGTACCTTAATGATCTCAAAAGCAATAATATATATTAATAAATTGTTTTGTTTAAAAATTGTGGTGTTTTTATCTGAAAATACTTTTAAGTTTAGCCCCCTTTTTGCTCTTTTTTGAAAAAAAATAAAATTATATTGTACGTAATTTGTTCAATTTAGCCCTTTTTAGCCCGTTGTTCATTTTTGTTCACGCGTTGGCATCACTGCTAGTAAGCGTATTAATTTCTAGAAAGAAAATAACAAACATCCCAGGACATTATGCTGTGCCCAGGACTTGCTGAAAACCCGAGTACGAATAACCGAGAATGCTCAGTGCATTTGTATAATCTTAAACATGAAAGGAATATTTTCTTGCGATTGAAGAAGATACATACTATTTGTACGAAAACTATTTAATGCGTACTGCTAAAGCGGTATTATAGTACTTTTTGAAATTTATCGAATCCAATAAAGTGAAATGCGATTATTACACTATGGCCTTTTGTATTATGAAAATTAACATAAAAATTAAAGGAATAATTATTTATTTCAATAATCTTTGAGAAATACTATCCTAAATGTTGCTAGGCTGAAGCAAATTGTAAATGAAATCGCATAAATAGCTCAAAAGTCTAAAAATGTATTAGATTATATTATCATGAATTATAATGAATATATTTTGGCAAAAATTAATATAAATAATAAAATATCTATTTGATCATGATTCAATTATATCTTAATTGAAGGCATAAAAAAATGAAATATAATCAATAAATTAAATAAGCCATTAGGTGATTTTATACCCAATTACGTAGACCCAAAAAATAGAAGTCATATATTAGGCTGTAAGAGAGCTAATTTTTTATGAAGACGTAGGCATTGAAATAATATCAAAATCAAATTACAGATATATACAGAGATATAAAAAAGAAAATCCACTTTATAAATAATGACGAAGTTAGTACAAACAGGGACAAAATATTTCAATATTTCCATCACAATTCCTCTAATCAGTTTATCCAAGGAAAGCCAGGGTAGTCAGGATATAGAAACTGAACAGGTACTAGTTACCGAGGCATAGATAGCTGCGCTTTTCATTTTTATTGGAAAAAGTTTTATTAAAATCCCCTAAAATTAGTTCAGGAGATGACAGATGTGGTCAAAGTATTACATAGTATGTACATTTTAATACAAACAATTTCTTCATTATAAATAAAACTATGTTTTTATCAGCGTAAATTAGGAATAAAAATTATAATTTCCATGTAAAATACAAACTTATATTTATATATCTACAGTGATGTGAAAAATAATAAGGACAGTGCCCACCCAAACTTACATTACATTTACAACCGAATAAAAAATCGAAAATTCTTCTTATTTAAACGATTTATTTTTTCTTAAACGGTAGAGAAAAGATTAAAAACAAAATTTTTAGTATTTCTACAATAGATTTTAATTTTTTTGTGATTTTTTATGAAGTTATATAGTTTAACCTGTGAAAAAAAATAAGGACACTTCATGAAATCTTAAAGCTTTAACTAACTTAGATAAAACTAAATAGACATTTATACTGAATATTGTTGCATAAAGCCTTAGTGACATAACAGTACTTTGTTGCGGATCTTTTGTTATCCAGAACAGCAGGACATCTTCTAGGCATTGAGTTGACCAAATATTGACAAGCATGTACGGGTATTGCGTTCCACGCATTCTCTATAATTTTCCAAAGCCCGTCGAAGTTTACTGGGCACTTTCCCTTGACTGCGCTTTTAACTTCGTTCCACAAATTTTCTATTGATTCATATCAGGGAACTGTGCTGGCCATTCTAAGACATTGTTTGTTTTTTGTCCTGGAACCACTTCTTTGTGTACTTTGCCGTATGCTTTGGGTTATCATCCTGCTGGAAAACCCATTTGAGTGGCATATTTTCTTCGGCATTCGGCAACATTGCATTTTGCAAAATTTCTGTTCAATTAGTCGATTTCATTATGTTTTGGATACGATATAGAGAACTCATACCATAACGAGAGAATGTCTCTCATACCGTGGTGATACCAGCACCATGTTTGACCGTCTTCAAAGTATATTTTGGATTAAATTCTTAATGGATAGGTCTTCTTAAATGGTGGAGAAGAAGAATTCGTTCCAAAATATACTTTAAAGACGGTCAAACATGGTGGTGGTATCATCACGGTATGAGAGACATTCTCTGGTTATGGTATGAGTTCTCTATATCGTATCCAAAACATAATGAAATCGACTAATTGAACAGAAATTTTGCAAAATGCAATGTTGCCGAATGCCGAAGAAAATATGCCACTCAAATGGGTTTTCCAGCAGGATGATAACCCAAAGCATACGGCAAAGTACACAAAGAAGTGGTTCCAGGACAAAAAACAAACAATGTCTTAGAATGGCCAGCACAGTTCCCTGATATGAATCAATAGAAAATTTGTGGAACGAAGTTAAAAGGGCAGTCAGGGGAAAGTGTCCAGTAAATTTCGACGGGCTTTGGAAAATTATAGAGGATGCGTGGAACGCAATACCCGTACATGCTTGTCAAAATTTGGTTAACTCAATGCCTAGAAGATGTCCTGCTGTTCTGGATAACAAAAGATCCGCAACAAAGTACTGTTATGTCACTAAGGCTTTATGCAACAATATTCAGTATAAATGTCTATTTAGTTTTATCTAAGTTAGTTAAAGCTTTAAGATTTCATGAAGTGTCCTTATTTTTTTTCACACGTTAAACTAATAACTTCATAAAAAATCACAAAAAAATTAAAATCTATTGCAGAAATACTAAAAATTTTGTTTTTAATCTTTTCTCTACCGTTTAAAAAAAAAAATAAATCGTTTAAATAAGAAAGAATTTTCGATTTTTTATTCGGTTGTAAATGTAATGTAAGTTTGGGTGGGCACTGTCCTTATTATTTTTCACATCACTGTATGTAGTATGCTTCAATTATTTAAACATACATATAAAAGTATTTGTGCACCTGATTTTTTGCAATTTTACTTTATTATTGTTTTACATAGTTGTTTTGTTAATACCACCTAAGCTAATACAATTCAACTTACAAAATCCAACGATAGCAATACAACTTACCTGTACAACTTATGTATATATTTGTATTGAGTGGAAAAACTACATAACGATCAACATTACATTTGGTTTTCCGCATTACCTGCTTAAAGTGAATTTTCTTTTACATTTGGATGCATGTTGCATGTAATAACTACGTTTTACCAACTTTAAAATATTGCATAGAAACCTGTTTTTTACTTGTAGATTCTCCAATATTGCCTTGCTAACACGGTTACGACGACAAAACCTCATTTGTTAGGTATTGCTTCGGTTGGCTAAATTTGTTGGAATTTTTGTTTGCCACAACTAGCAATAAAACTTTGAATATAGTTACATATTTATAATTATAGTTTTGGTATTCGCTTATTTACAGGTTATTCGATTAATAATTCAAATACTTAATTTAATTAAATTAACAATTGAAGACGCCGTAGTCTAATAGGTAGTGTGTTGGCTTATTAGATGTGAGACCACGGTTCATACTCCAGGTCATACATCTCGATTAAAACGATATATGAAAATTTATTTCTTCGGCAACTTCCTCTTAACAGATTTCTGGTAAAATCACTGGAAATAAAAATTGTTATGAAAAGTTTCTCAAAAATTTCCCTGTCGGAATCAATTTAAACTGTAGGTCCCGCCACGTATGAATTAAATTTAGGGGCATATCCAGTTTTAATTTTTTGTATAAATTGAAGTGTATTCATATGCAGTCTTTGTTTGACATTCATTCATTTCAGCGCATTCAACATTTGTTCTATCGGTGTGTATATACTACATTTTAATATCGATCTCATTTCCTTGTTTTGGAGTTTTTGAAGTCTTTCTATTTCATAGTGTTGTATATATTTACAGCGGTAATTGTAGAGATTTTGTTTCTCTTAAAGAAATCAATTTTTTTTTTTTATATATATCGATATCGTGGCAGAAATAGTGTTAATTTCTACCACGATTTCGTGTATACCTATTTCGACCAAAAGGTGTCTTTTGACACTGCGTTTGGATGCACATAATTATAGAAATAATTATTAAAACATCCTATCCTATTTTTATTGTTCCCAAAAACAATCGAATATAAAAATTATAACGGGGAATCGAGTGTACCGAAAATTTCTGGCATTTTTGAAAACTTGCTGAACAGAATTTCACAGAATTTAGATGGCACAGCATTTCGCAATATTTCCAATTGCACAGAATTTACTTGGCTTGGTATAATAATACGAAGAGGATGAAACTAAAAACAAATTATAGTTCACTCCAAATGTATGTTAGTGTAGATTCTTTATATTTTTTATTTCTTGCTGTAAGAAAAATAGTAAAGGTGTCAAAAGACACCTCATGGTAGAAATAGGTATATCATATAACGCATATACTGATCCAGAACGAGTTGGAGGAAAATGATAACGCTAAATAAATTTAACAATTATTATAGGAATTGTCAAAACCTTAACTGAGAAAAAATGATTAAATTTTGAAATAAATTTCAAGTTAAAATTTTAAAAGGTATCTGTTGTGTTGAATATTAGAAACGAACAGAATTTTTATTTAAAACTTCAAATAATATATAACATGACATATTAATATAAACTCAGTGATTACTTTGTATAAATAGATTATTCAAGTATTTACAACATTCCCCCTGAATAATCTATCTAAACAATTCATATATAAAAATTAATTTAAACCGGCTTTGGAACTTAAAGATGTCAGCTTATCAGCACTAACTGCTTTCGTGAGGAAATCAGCTACCATATTTCTAGTATCCACATACTTCAAGATAACATTCTTCTTGTCAAGCTTTTCTTTAATAAATTTTATCTTCAGGTCAACATGTTTAGTTCTGTTTGAAAATGAGTTGTTCTGAGCTATATTTATCGCACTTTTGTTATCGCAATAAATTATTATCTGCCCTTGTTTTTCTTGAGTCAATTCTCGTTGTAGACGTTGTAACCAAATACACTCCTGAAAAGCTGAGGACCATTGACATATATTCTGCCTCTGTTGATGAGAGTGCGACGGTACGTTGCCGTCTTGTAGACCAAGATATTGCTCCACCTTGTAACGTAAACAAATATCCTGTAGTGGACCGCCTGTCATCCACAATACCTGCCCAGTCTGCATCACAGAAACCAACCAGATCACCTTGACCACACTGATATGTAATTCCTTTATCTATTGTGCCTTTTAGATACCTCATAATTCTTTTAACTGCCGCCCAATGAGTTTTGCCGGGGTTTGTACTAAAACGACTTAACAAATTCACTGCATAACTAATGTCGGGGTGAGTGATTTGCGCTGCGAATAAAAGACTACCGACAGCCTGCATATACGGCACATTTTTCATTTCCTTTTTCTCAGTTTCATTGGATGGACACATTTCCGATGACAACTTTTGACCAACATCCATAGGTGCAGATACCGCCTTGCATTCACTCATAGAGAAACGTTTTAATATTTCCTCAATGTCTTTTGTCTGGTCAATTCTAATTGTCCCTTCTTCATAATCTCAGGAAATTCTTACACCCAAAACAGAAAAAGCTTCACCAAGATCCTTCATCTTGAAGTTTGTGGCCAAGTCATGTTTTAGTCGATAGATCAAATTCATATCGTTACAAAACAACAAGACATCGTCGACGTAAATCGCAACATATAAGATGATTGAACCTTCGATGTGATAATAAACACATTGATCGACATTGCTACGTTGTAAACCAAATTTCAGTAGTACTTCATTAAGCTTCTTATTCGACACTCGGCTCGATTGCTTTAAGCCATAGAGCGATTTCTTTAAACAACAAACACGATTACTGCCGTCATCAAAACCTTCCGGCTGAACCATAAAAATTTGCTCCTCTAGTTCTCCATTAAGAAACGCTGTTACTGCATCCAGCTGATGAACTATTAGCTTATGTTTCGATGCCAATGCAAATAAATAACGTAATGAGGTGTATCGTACTACAGGTGCAAACGTCTCCTCGTAGTCGACACCTGCTGACTACAGCCTTTTGCAACCAGTCTGGCCTTATTGCATATCTTGTCACCATTTGCGTTGAATTTTGTCTTAAACACCCACTTGCACTTAATGGGCTTTCTTCCTTGAGGCAAACCAGTCAAATACCATGTATTATTAGCTGTCAGTGATTCCATTTCAGAAACCATCGCTGCTTTCCACAAATCAGCATTTGAAGATAAAACAGCTTCATCAAAAGTTTTGGGGTCTACTTGGTCGTCATCACACTTAGTAACACATAAATTATATCTGGGTCGAGGTTTACTTGCAATACGAACTGAACGTCGGATATTAGGCTTATTTTCCGTATCATCGCTGCTCAGTTCATCACCTCTGCTGTCACTGCCACCAGTGGCGCCGTTAATGTCAATTGCGTTTTCATACTCATCACTCTCAAAACCGATGAAGTCTTCCTGTACACCAGTTGGCAATTCTAAATTACATTCCTCCCCTGAATTAACAACCTCATGTTCATTGCCAATATCAACTACGGGAGAACTAATGTTATTAGCAATATTTTCAGTGACACATACCTTCCTATCGTCCTCAATGAAAACGACATCTCGACTAATTATAATACCACGAGTAATTGGATCTTGCAATCTGTACGCCTTACTTTCATTGCTGTACCCCATTCAAATACATTCCGTAGATTTTGTATTCAGCTTCGTACGTTTTTGTCTTGGTACATGCACGAAAGCCTTACTTCCAAAAACACGTAAATGTTTAAGGTATGGTTTTCTACCCGAAAACATTTCCTCAGGACATGTGTTCTTACCACGGCAAGGTACAAGATTAATCAAATACACTGCTGTCATTGCAGCTTCTGCCCAATAAGCATCATCTAGTTTTGCGTCCAACAACATACATCTTACCCGCTCTATAATAGTGCGATTGATGCGTTCTGCCACGCCGTTCTGCTCTGGAGTATATGGTGCTGTTTTCTGATGCTGTATACCGCAATCTGCCAGGTACTCCTCAAACTTTTTATTAGTATACTCAGTACCATTATCGGTGCGTAAAATCTTGATTTTGGCATTACATTTATTTTCAGCAAGCTTTTTAAAACGTATAAATTCATTCAAAACATCTGACTTACGCTTAATTAGCACAACGAATACTTTTCTTGAATAGTCATCGACAAATGTCAAAATGAAACGATTTCCAGAAAAAGATTTTGTACCGATAGGACCCATTACATCGGAATGCACGATATCCAATAGATTTGTTGCACGGTGACCAATATCTTTAAATGGCATACGAGTCTGTTTGCCTTTTATGCAAACTACACATTTTCGGTTTAAATCACCATTAATACACTCTATACCACTAGATGTACCCATTACTTTTCTAAGATTTGAGTCACATATATGCCCAAGCCTTCTGTGCCACAATTCAAAATCGTTTGATGCAATTAACGCGCTCTGACAGTTTTCAAAATTTACACCGCAGTTTAATTTATATAAGTTTTCATAGACGTCCGCCGTTGCCAACAATTCACCACCTTTGTCAAAAATCTTGCACTTGTCAGCTTCAAAGAGTACTTTGTTGCCTTTTGGCGTCATTTGTCTTACAGATAATAAATTAACAAACATACCTGGAACATATTCAACGTCTCTAAAAAGTGTGTTCGTCTCTTTCTCGCCTGCCTCGTCCGGTCTCTTTCTCGCTTACGTCTCCCGCACACTCGATCAACATTTTATCATTGTTTGCAACTATCACATGTTTATCATCGACTTTCTTGGTATTGCGCAAAATACTTCTTGTGTTTGTCATGTGTGAAGTCGCCCCAGAGTCTATAAATCACTCTCCAATGTTGTTGCTTTCCGCGGTAAATAAGCAAGATGATGAAAATAACGAAGTTGCTAACGAACTTTTTTCTTCATATCTCTTTTTCGTTGAATTTGACTTGGCTTTTTGTGGACAATTTTTCGCCACAGTGATGCCAACTCTTCGGACACCAAACGCGTGAAAAAAAATGAAAAACGGGCTAAAAAGGGCTAAATTGAAAAAATTACGTTTTTAGTACAATACAATTTCATTTTTTTCAAAAAAGCGCATAAAGGGGGCTAAAATTAAAAAAGTTTTTTCAGATAAAACCACCATAATTTTTAAACAAAATAATTTATTAATCGATATTATTGCTTTAGAGATCATTTTCCGTTCACTAGATTAGTTTCAAATAGAATTTACATTACAATCTTTCAAAGATGGTCATTGTTAAATACGATTTGTACTTCTTGGTCATCCTCTTCTTCATTCTTAAATCGCTTTCTATATGGTATTGAGACTTGGCTCTGTCAAGTGTTCTGTGGAAGCAAATGGTGAATGAATTGCAGTATATAACGATAGCGCAGCCTGACATTTCTTTTCCACCTAATTATTAGGTAAACACAATTTTAAACTTTCAGCAAAGCTTGTGTTTCCCGGTACTTTTGGTAATTCTATGCAAATAACAAAGAAGAAAACAAGAAATAGAAAAAAAAAGTTCTGTCACATTGGTTTACAATTCGTCATTGCCAGAGAAACGTAAGGTAATATTTCCATACAGAGTTAAAGGAAAAACGGGCTAAAAGGGCTAAACAAAAATACTGAAAAGCGCTGAAATTGCGCGTTTTTTAGTTTAGGGCTAAAAAATTTTTTTCGCGTTACAGACATTCCAAAAAGGGCTAAATCTGCCCGAAAAGGGCTAAGTTGGCATCACTGTTTCGCCATATGTCCTTCTCTTTTGCAAGCATAGCATTTGAATTTGCGAGTGTTATGTTTCTATTATTATTACCCTGAAGTCGCCGTGGTCTAGTAGGTAGTGTGTTGGCTTATTAGCCAAAAGGCCCGGGTTCGAATCCCAGGTCAGACATCAAAACGAAAAATATTTCTTCGACGACTTCCTCTCAGCAGATTTCTGGCAAAGACTCTGGGAGTAAAAAATTGCCATGAAAAGCTTCTCAAAAATCTGTCGTTTGGAGTCGACTTTAAACTGTAGGTCCCGCCACTCATGTATAAAAAATTAACGCACACAACATAAGTGGTGTGAGAAGCTAGGTCGTAATCCTGACTGAAGGGTTGTAATGGCTTATTATGTATGTATGTATGTATGTTTCTTATTAGAAACCAAGGCTTTTTCCTCCACAATCAAATTTAGCGTCTTGAAGCAGCAAATTTTTCACCATATCAACGGTTAACTTAGATTTCGAGTTCTCCACTGCCATTATGAGTGATTCAAATGCTATGCTTGCAAAAGAGACATCATTACCATTTCACTCACATATTCTTGAACACTGCCAAAGTCCGATAGCTTCATCTGAACCAAACGTTTGAGCAGCTCGACTTTTCTAGTCAGGCCCTTGTCCTCAAAAGCGTTTAAAAGTACGTTCCAAGCATCCTTTGCATTCTCCGCAGTTGCAATATGAGCAAAATTCGATGGCTCTATCATGAGCGTGATTTCGGCCAAAGCACGTTCATTTTTTTCAAGATCATTGGCTGTAGGGTTTTCGCCAAGACCTGCATTTATCATCTGCCAACATCCCTTTAATACCAAATATGATCTTGCATGTCGCTTCCATACATCGAAGTTTTCCCGACCACGCAATTTCTCAAAAGGGAATGACAAATTATTTGCAGCCATTATTCAATTAAATTATCCGACAAATAATTAAAAAAAATATCCCGTATTTAAAAAATAATTTGAAGTCGATTTTCAAAAAATTTTCTTTTCAATTTTTAAAAATTTTTTTTAATTTTTTCGTGTCATGAGGCCCATAACCTGTTGTGTTGAATTTTAGAAACGAACAGAATTTTTATTTAAAACTTCAAATAATATATAACATGACATATTAATATAAACTCAGTGACTACTTTGTATAAATAGATTATTCAAGTATTTACAACAGTGTCTTTTGACACCTTCGGTAGAAATAGTGTTAAGTTTAAATTTTTTATCAATAATAAATCCAAGATATTTAATTTGATTGACTGTTTCTATAACTTGATTATTTATTTTAAAAGTTAGTTCATTGTTCATATTTATTTGCATAAGTTTTTCTAATACTAGGCATATCATTTATATACATATATAATAAATAACAATGCACCTAATACCGATCCCTTGGGGTACACTGTAGTCCTTATGTGTATATATTTCGATTTTATGTTGTTCACCTTCACCATTTGCTTCCTATCGGTTAGGTATGATTTAAACCATTTTAGTTACACGGTCGAAAAAAAAATTTTTTGTATAAAATTTTTAATCTAGTACGGGTTAAAAATCACTGTCTTGTAATTATGTTTATTTTTACTACTTGGTACCATTGCTGAAATGAACATACATACGTTATAGTAGTAACTGGGAAATCCCAAAAACCAAAAGTTCAACTTTCTATAAAAGATTTTTTAATAAAAAAAGTCGACGGCGCAAGACCTTTCGGAAAGTAGCCCAACAATTCAAAACTCTATTACCGGACGAAAGTCACCATTGGATAATTTGTTGGATATTTCCAGTGATGATACCGACTTTAGCCCAGTTCATCGCAAACAATTGCGCTTTTTATCTAGTAGCGACGAATAATTATGTATCTATGTAAATATTTTTTCTTTATTTCTATTCTAATTTTTCTGTTCTTAATTCTGGATTAACAGATTTCTTTTGTTTTTTCCTTGCTCTACCAATTTTTCACCTGTATGAACTATGTATTTTAAGTTTTAATGCTCAATAAAATGCCATATTAACATACAATTTGCATACATTTCTCAAATTTTATAGTTTTCAACATTTTTTTACACGGTTTTCCGAAGTAAATATCGTTTTTTATTTAATTTTACACGGTTTTCAGATGACATGGAACGTATCCCCCCTTTTACTATAGGAAACACCTCTTTTTTTACGCGGTTTTTTTTTACACGGATTTACCGTGTAAAAATAAAGAGTTTGGTGTATTTTCATCTATTTATTACATAATTTAACGTAGTTTCACATGAAAAAATGTAAATCCCGATTGGTATTTTGAAAATATATTGTTTCTCTTAAGTTGTATTTTAACGACTTTTTCAATAATTTTCTTAATTTTTTCTAAATTCTTCACATTTTTTGCTTTCTTCACGTTTTTGTTATTTTCTCTATTGGTTTTATTACTGATATTTTCCAACTTTCAGGAAATTCTTCTGTATAAAAATATTTATTTGTAATATTCAGTATAATATTTGCTATGATGTTCCAGTTATCCAGTTAGACTCTAATTGATTAAATATCACAGATTGCAACACATTTTGTTTTTTATTAAATACTTTGTTCACTGTTTTCGCAATATAATATTTCATAATTTTATTTTTTTAGGTTTTTTTTAACTCATTATTAAACCAATCCTTCGTTTTATATTGTTCGTTTATAGTTTTCTTTATTGTGAATTTTTTTATTGATTTTCAAAACAATTATCCATATTATATGTCATTTCGTTAAGACTTTAATTTTCATAATTGTTAATGTTATTTCTAATTTCCGTTTTAAACAAATTTTTATTGTATTTAAATTCTTATATTTTCTGTCACCCACGTATATTCGGTTATTATTTGCATAAGTCCATTATCATTTAAAGTCGCTTGTTTTCTATTTTTATATGTATCATTTTTGCTCCAGTCTATGTTGAAGTCACCTGCTATAATAATTTCAAGATTTTTTTCACAAACGTTTTCTATTGCTAAGTTTCTTTAACTAATAATATTAAATACTACGATTAATAAAAAATTATTTACTATTAAAATAAATAAAAATTCTCACAAAAATTTACATATAAATTAAATTGATAGGGTTCCCTTATAGTCTGGTTGTGTGCTAGACTATTAGCGCGAGGGTCGTAGGTTCGATTCCCACCAGAGACTCTGGTCTGTGACACTACACCGAGCATATGGTCAAGTTACTCCGCTCGTATATAATTAGAATATAATTTGTAATTGTATTGTAATTATTAAATAAATAAATAATTAAATTGATAACAAACTTAAAGGCCAAAATAAATAAATTAAATTAATAACACTAAATATAAATTAAGTAAAAATAAAAACTTAAAAATAGTAAATAAACGTTATTAAAACAAGAACATGAAAACTGTTATTACTTTTCAATAAAAATTATCTACTTAATTAATATATTCTTAAAAATTAAAATTTTCTCCTAAGAGCACTATTCTCATAAAACGTTGAAATAAAGTTTGATAATTTCTTTTCCCCAAAGAGAATCACCAAACTGTAGTTTTCTCGTAGAGTTCATATTCGATTTTATGTTTGTTGTCCTAGTTTAAGCCATTTGCTCTGTTACAACAATCAAGAACTGTTGTCGGTTTAATGGTTCAGAATTGCGTATATACGTTCCCGTTCAATTTACTGTCCCATATGATTTGAAAATATTTGGCGTCTTGGTTGTTGATACTAGGACAAATTTATGGACTTCATATTTCTTTGTAAGTAGTACTAACTCCATTTTGGTTCGACTACATTTGCTGCACCATATCGATAATAATCTAAGCACAGATTCTTGATCTTCCGAAAGTAAATTTTGGTATTTTTCTGTAATGGGTACTGCTACTTCGCCATATAAGTGATAACCGTGTAAACAGTTTTCTCTATGGGTTTTAGCTAAGCTTCAGGTTTCATAAACACGAGAGTACACCTTATTGTAGTCCACTTCAATATGCCAAAGTAGATTTGAAATGTCTGTATACTGGCAATTTTGTAATATCCAGTTGTCAAATGGTGTTAATAACGGTATTGAAAGCATTCTTGTAAATTAAGTTAGGTCAACCTAACTTTCTAACAGAAAGGTCATGTATTTTGGTATTGTAATTTTTGATGTAACATATTTTACTTAAGGACAAAATGAGTCCAAATCAATTAAATCATCAAATTAAAGAAATATGCCGACAACTAGAAAAATAATCGAATTAAAAGAAATATAATCAAAAAAGAAAATGCTTGTTGTGCATGGAAATGCTAACAAAAGCAATTAGATTACCACTGGTGATAAGGGAATTTCATTCCAAACAATGTGATTTATAGTGGTGTTTAAAATATTTGCATTTCAGAACACATACATAATAGTGTGTTTTGTATATTTTTTTTAATTACACAAATTAAAAAATGCATTTCCTAACTCTTTTCACATTGATCATATTAAATAAAAACTGATTTCGCTACTTCACAACAATAAAAATCAAAGTTGACAGGGAAAGTAGAAATTGAAGTTAATTAAAGAAATTGAAGAATTTAACTCTCCTTTCATTATTCCTGATTATGTTTTAACACCACAGTATAAGCAGTAACGAAACGAATTTGACAGGAGCACTATCCAAAAGTGAAAGAGACAGCAAATATTACCAAAAAGTATTTCTATCTCTGTCTGATTCTTTTAGTTTTGTTTATTTATGTTTTGTTAATTTTTAGAGGGGGTTTTTATTTTCTATTTTGGTAGAAATTTATGATATTTTTGTAGAATAATATAATAGTTTTGAAAGGAACTGCACTGTTTTATTGGGGAAACGTAGTACGGAACTAATGTATTTAGTGACACCTTTCATCGATTGTCACTAACTTAGTATTTAACCAATTTAGAGGTATATTCATAAACTCCTGAAACAAAAAGTTATGAGAATATATTTTGTTATATTTTTCTTTTTACTTATCTTTTACACAACAAAATTTATTTCATTATGAAGAGAAATTGCTAAGAGTTCGATTAATAATAAAAAAAATTACGGAATTTTAACTTTTTCATTCAAGAAATTAATAAATACTGGTAATATACACAAAGTTCTGCAAGAAAAAAAATTATTATGAGCAATATGTCTTATTTAGTCTTGATATATTTAGCTTCTTACTAATCTTTTGCACAAGACACTATATTCATTGGGACCAAAAACCACATACATTTCGATTAATAATCTTTAAAAAATATTCTAAATTTTTCCTTTTTTAACACAAAATAAATGTGTGTTTACATTTAATTTTTCTGCTTTATCTACCAGTTTTCCCTCTGTATATCTGTTGCTTCTAACACATTTTGGTTCGCAACACTTATAACATTTTTTCTTCCTCTCTAGTTGGGCCAGTGTTTTTATTTTTGAGCCTTTTTCAAATGTCATTGCTTTCGTTACTGCTTATACTGTGATTAACACTAGCTAGTTATAGGGTATAACGGTAAACAAATTTTTTTTAATAATTTCATATTTAAATTTTTGGATTTCATTCATAATTTGTGTTAATGGTTTTGTTTATGGAGTTGAAGAACAAATTTTGAAAATGTACTTTCTCAAAAAGAAATTTATATAAAATATATGTAACATTCATAAATCAACGATTTATCACGTAATTAAAAGTGGAAACCTCCAAAAACTACATAAAGGTTGAAGATATAGAGAGTAAGTAGACTGAAAAATTAAAAATTTTTTAAGGAAATTTCCCAGAATGATACGAATGTAACAGAGAAGCAAAAATATAAATCCCCCTAGACACTTGTCAATCCTATATAAAGAAGAGCCCATTACGGTGTTAGAAGCTACAAATGCGCTCTATGTGTCAGAAAAAAAACTTAATTGGGTTCTTCCAAAGCAATGGAAGAATCGTTTATGAGAGTATTATTTATTTTTTAAATTTAAATTTTATTTATTATATTATTTAAAAAAGTATTCCAAAATGTAAAAGGACTTTTCTTCGAATTGGAAGATAAGTTTAATGCAATTCCAAATGATTACATTGTGAAGCTTATTGTCTCAATGGCTAATAGATATTCCGAAATAAAAAATACAACGGATATTTCACAAAATATGAACACATTCCCTGCCAAGCTGTTTATGAGAAGGTGTCATTTCTTGGCCACGTGTACCATTTTTAGTACACGATAACTACTTTTATAAATCTCTATAAATATATGTTCTTTTTTTTTGAGAAAATGTATATTTGTTTGTATTTATTAATATCCAAACGGCAAATTGCACAAAATAACAATAAAATATTTAATTTATTTCTCATAGAATAAGAGACATAAGAGTGACACACAAAAGAGAATATATATTACATTACAACCCTTCAGTCAGGATTATTGACCTAGTTTCTCACACTACTTATGTTGTGTGTGTTAATTTTATACATAAGCGGCGGGACCTACAGTTTAGAGTCGACTCCGAACGACAAATTTTTGAGAAACTTTTCATGGCAATTTTATTTATTCTCAGAGTTTTTGCCAGAAATCTGCCGAGAAGAAATCGCCGAAAAATACTTTTTGTATTTTCTTTTGATGTCTGGCCTGGGACTTGAACCAGGCTTTACGTCTAATAAGCCAGCACACTACCTACTAGACCACGGCGACCTCACATTAACATTACTCTAAAATTGCTCTATACATAATTATGTTACTAAAATAGTCCTACCAATAATTAAATTTTGGATATAAACATTTTAAATTAAAAAAAATCAGCTTAGCGTAGAAATTAGGTTTGGTGTGCACCGAAAACGGTAGCACTTGAATTTCGACTTATTTTGTTTAAACTATTCTTTTTTATTGTTTTAAGTAAATAAAGAATATTTGTTTTTTAATATAAAAAATAATTAATTTTATAAAAAAAATTTAATTAAAAAAGCTACTCAGGTATTTTGATTAAAAAGAATTAAATATATTATAATTGTTTTTTGTTATTAATTTCATGTTTTGAGAAAATAATTTTAACAAATTACTGATGAAGTACTTAGCAGTTTAAATTACTATTTATTAAAGTTGTACACCAAACAAAATTATCTCAAATTTGTCGTTCAGAGTTAATATTATATTGTAAGTAACGAAACTCAAAAATTAACACACATAATATGAATGGTGTGGAAAGTTAGTTTATAATCTTGTGTAAAATATTGTAATTACTAATTATAGAAGTAAGTGCACTGAAAACAGAAAAGAAATAGTAAAGTGTGTTTGTATCTTGGTTTACTTTTATGACTACCACAAGTATTACCACCACATTGTTGGATTAATAAACAGTAGATTATAAGCCGTATATAATCTGCAGAACAATTTCAAAATCTGAGCATATGTTTTGCAGACAATTATTTAGCTTTCACCTGACTACACATACATAATTGGTCATTACAACACTTCAGTCAGAATTACGACCTAGCTTCTCACACCACTTACATATGTTGTGTGCGTTAATTTTATACATGAGTGGCGGGATCTACAATTTAAAGTCGACTCCGAACGACGGATTTTTATGAGAAACTTTACATGGTAATTTTATTTACTATCAGAATTTTTGTCAGAAATCTGCTGAGAGGAAGTCGCCGAAGAAACATTTTTTTCATATTTGCGTTTTGATGTCTAACCTTATGTCTAATAAGCCAACACATTACCAACTGGACTACGACGACTTCACCCGACTATGTTTCCAAAAATTTGTATTACCTCCTCTTAATTCATGATTTTCCACAGTTTTACGTTTTTATAAAATACTGGACTACGACGACTTCACCCGACTATGTTTCTAAACGTTTTTATAAAAAACACATGTATAACACATATAAATATTAAGCCAATCGTTAATGAAATACTTTCAAATTACATAGAAGAAAAAATTCAAACTATATTAATCATTCTGTTATCTCATTTACAACTTTTCCCAGCTTACGCTAACATAATTTTGGACAGTGTTGCCAGAAGATTCTGGTGAAAAATCATAATTTTAAGGAGAAAAAAATCATATTTTGGGGGAAATAATCATCACTTTTTAACTTTTATTTGTAAAATATTAAAAAATAAATAACAATTTAAAATAAAAGTGTATTACATTCATTGGTTATCGGGTTTTGTTATCATATACGAACTTTATTCTTGAGGATATAATATAACCTGATAATCAAGCAATTTTAAATTAATTACATATTTTACCAAAAATATTATATAAAAATAAACAAAAAATTAATTTAAAAAATGCATACATACATATTGTCTTCTGGCCAAAATGGCCTATGTAATTTTCAACAACTTTTCAGAAGACCTAAAAAACAATATAATTTTTATATAAAAGTCATTCAAAACTTCTTACACTTCTTTGCATTAATTTTGAAAGCAGCGGAGACGTTGGACAAAGTTTTGCTATAGAGATGGACCACAAATAAGACTTAAAAATGGGTGAATAAACGAAATTTCCCAAAAGGCACATAGACAAAAGGCCATTTTGCAGGCCAGCCGACGATATGTAAGTAGTAATTTTATAAGGTACAAAAATGAGATCTAAATAGAAAAGTAGAGTATTGTCAAACTTTTAGTGCGAGTTTTTGAATGCAAGTTTAAACTCGAGATTAAGTTAATCTCCAGTTAACCTTCGTTTTAAGTTTTTGAATTTACTTAATCTTAAGTTTAATCTTACGGATAATCAGTTAATCTTAAGTTTAAACCACCAAAGTTGCTGGTTTAAATTTAAGATTAACTATGAAAAGTAGCTGACAAATTTTATTTAAAAAAAAGGTATTTAAGTGAGAGAAAGCCAAATAAGACACATTTTTGAGTGATTATGAATTATACAAATTGACAATAGACAGGCTTAATTTATTTATTACTAGCAGATAGTACCCGGCGTTGCGCGGGTTATAAAAATAACAATAAATAAAAATCCGATTTCGAAACCGGCTTCTTACAAAATGCAATTTTCAAATTATTTGAAAACGGTTTATCAAACAACCCAGATTTTTTTGAATACTCTAAGTCCTAAATATAAATGCATGAAATATGCGCATTTTCCGCCCCTTTCCATATTTTTGGGCCCCTTTTGGTCCAACTTTATAAACGAAACACCTCCAATAGCTATTTGGGAAACATAACCAAGCTGAATCGTAAAAAATACCACTAAAACAATTAAAATACATCATTTATACATAAAGTACTACTTTTTGCCCTTTTCCTTGTCCCATTTTTCCCTTTGGTTTAAAATGTTTAAAAGATTTATAGCCTATAACCTGCACCGACAAAAGCTCGATCAATATCCCAAATTTCAAGAAAATCGGTTCAAGCGTACAGGCGTGATTGGTTATACTCTTAATTTGCCCGTTTTTTACCCCTTTCCCCTTTTTAGACCCCTTTTGGTCCAACTTTATAAACGGAACACCTCCAATAGCTATTTGGGAAATTTAACCAAGCTAAATCGTAAAAAAATACCTTTAAAACAAATAAAATATAGAATTTATGCATAAAGTACTAATTTTTGCCCTTTTTTTCTCCCTATGTCCCATTTTTCCCCTTTGGTTTAAAATTTTTAAAAGATTTATAGCCCATAACCTGTACCGATAAAAGCTCGATCAATATCCCAAATTTCAAGAAAATCGGTTCAAGCGTTCAGGCGTGATCGGTTATGCTCTTAGTTTTCCCGTTTTTCACCCCTTTCCCCTTTTTGGATCCGTTTTTTCAACTTTAGAAACGGAACACCTCTAATAGCTATTTGGGAAACTTAACCAAGCTAAATCGTAAAAAATACCAATTACCATTTTTTCTCCATTTCTCCCTTTTGATCAAAATTTTGAAAAGATTTATAGCCTATAACTGCACGGACGAAAGCTCGATTTATATCCCAAATTTCTAGAAAATCGGTCCAGGCGTTCAAGCGTGATTGGCTAACAAACATACAAAAAAACAGACTTACAGAAAGATTTATAATATATATTAGGATTTTCCAAAAATTAATATTTTTTTACATCAAGATCAATAGTATTCAGCTTTTGTTTGTTTTTATTTGTTTTTGTTTGTTTTCTTCTATACAAAAGCAAATTGTTATGAAACACTTTGCAATTTTTGCGTATAATTGTGGCAGCCCTACAAAGATTAAACTACCATTCAAAAACTGAAAATTAAGTTAACGAAAGATTAACTTTAACTGGAGATTAACTTAATCTCGAGTTTAAACTTGTATTCAAAAACTCGCCCTTAAAAGTTTTTCAATTTGAACGCCGATGTATCATCCATCAAACGTAGATGTATCGCCGATGAGAAAACATCGATGTTTTCTAATTATTGGTATAATTATCTTGTATAGCTATTTTATCTTTGGCAATATAATATGTGTTTCTGTTAATATGAAAAAGTCTGGACTTTCCGTTGCAGCTATTTTTTTGCACTTGGTTAAAATTATTTGTCAGGCGTTGTACATTTGTATATAAGAAATATATATCCTGTTATTAAAAGAATAAACCCATTCTCCTTTATAATTTAAAATCTATTCTGATACCCTGAACATTCTTTGTTATAAATACCATGATTTTCATCCAAGTCTATGTTTAATTTCCGATTCATTCTCATACAGTTTATGCATTTAGTTATTCACATGACACAAATTTTTTGATTCTTACATTCACTTGCTAATGATTAAACCCCTTTCATTAAATGCATTAAATGCAAGGGGTCATCGAAGCTACATCTTTCCCAACCTATACTTAAATTTTGTGCACTTATTAATTTTGTATACAATTCACTATTCATATTTATTCTAAACTTGTATATTGTTCTGTCATTTTTTTTATATTTATTTGTCCTTATTAAGTTTAGGTTTATCTTAATATCACAATTATTTAAATTGGGATTACATAACTAAAGCGCCGTTTTTTATACTTTCCACATTTACGGGATTTATCGTTTTGCTTAATTTTTCCTTTGTTTTTTCATTATTTTATTTTTGCTTTGGTTTTACTTTTAAAGGTACTTGTTTTTATAATTTTTCGACATTTGTTTTGGTTTTAATGCATCTTGACTGTTTTATTATTTTGTTTACTATATTCTATATTGCACACTTTTACACTCTTTTTCTCATATATTGATGCCTTGTTTGACGTTTTGTGTGGACGCATAGTCTGTCTAAAGTAAACTGTAAAATGGACAACTAGTATCAGTTTTTGTATAGATGTGGTTTTCATTTTTATTACATTTAATAATAAAACAAAAAATCATTTTTGTTGAAAAATATATAACGAAAATGCATGTAAAAACATAAGTGTTTAATATTAAAACTTGGATTTATGAGCTTAGTACACACACAGAAATGGTAATTAACAAAACGACATTATTTTAAATTTTGAAAACAATAGTGCGAGCCTCGAAGAAGATAATGTTCCACTGTCCAGACAATCGACATGTAAATAAAGACCAACATGTCTTTTATTGTGTTTGACGATATTGAAAGTGAGAAAAGAATCAAAATTGACTCAGAAATAAAATTAAGGACGGAAAAAGGAAATGATGTCCAAATGAAATGATCCAACTAACAGTTTCTTCTAGAAAATCAAACAATATTATATATACCAATCAAAAAAGATTTATAAACTGCGACTGTTACTGCTATGGAAACAGAAATATTTGTTTCTAGTAGTAAAGTATTGTAAAAAATGATAGAAGTAATTTAGGCTTATTCATTGTGAAACACCATCTTCTTCATTGTGAAACTTAATGACGTGCTAAAGCTACAATTGTTAGGAAAACTACTATTGGGAATAAGCAAGTTTAGAAAATATGTGGCCTTTTAAAAATAAATCGATTTTCTTCATATGTGGACAAGTCTACAAACTTTTTAAATATAGTAGAAGAAAAATAGATTTTAAAATAAAATATTTATCCTTAGCTTGTTTGTTGTTAACGAGTGTAATGATAAATAAATTATAAACCGTTGCACACGGCTTTGTATCGTGTATGTTGTATTGAATACACTTTGTTGTTTGTGAACGCTCAATGCAATGCTCTATTGTGTATTTCGTATTCAAAATTTATTGTTTTGGCACTCAAACAATTTGATAGCACGAAAACAACACAACTTTTGAAAAACATGTGAAAACATATACACATTGTTTTTATTCACTCAATTTGATAGCGCGAAACCAATACAACTTTTAAAAACATATTGTTACGCAAAAACAATCGAAAGGACCTAACATCGTTTAACAATAAAAACGATAAACAAAAGTTATCAGCTCACATACACACGGCACAAATTCACACTAACCCTAACGAATACAACGAACACGTACAAGCATAGCATCAACAAGTATGAGAGAAAAAGGGATAGACAAGTAAGTGAAAGCAACAACAACCAATGTGAACATAGTACACAAACAACGATGCAGTAGCTATAGAATTCTCGAGAAGACGAGAACGCGGACCTTCTACTTCGAGAACCAACATCAGACTGATGACGTTCGCATACAAAAGGGGCAAGGACCAAGGTAGGCAACAAGTCAGTTGAATTCAGTCAGCCTTGTGTGAAGTTTCGAACGAACTAATCAGTCGCGGTGCGAAGGCAAGTTACGTACGTAGTAAAGTCTACCGAAGAGTTGTTAGTGTTTACACGAGCAGAAGTTTTGTGCTTACAAAAAGGTTGTGAGCAGAGAATAATGAACAAGTGCTATTGCTTATAAAAAGGTTATAAGCAGAGATCTATACGAACAAGCACGTATTGTTATAGTTATTGTTGTGTACGTTGTATAAGTTTGAATAGTGGCACTTGGTTCGCAATCAACGAACTCATATTCTAAACATTTTTAAAAAGGTAAAAAGGTAACAATACATACATAAAAATGTTGTGCCGTCAAAGAATGGTTTTGGAGCTATTGGGCTCTAATTAAATTGCTGCTTTAATAAAACTTTGAAATATAATTATCCCTGACTTTTCACCAAAAAAAGTTCTTCAAAAGAGCTTTCGATTGACGTATTAAAAATTTGAACCCATTCGTCTATTAAACAAAAATTATGATCTTTACCTGTTTTTTTACGATATTACAATTTTCTTGGAAATTAGTAGGTTAATCAATATTCTGTTTCATATAACTTTCTGTAGCAAATTACATGTATGATATTTCATTTGGTACAATTTTGCATTTAAAAAATGTGATAAAAAATAATTTTTTGTTCCTGGCTCATAATGAACTAATGGAGCAATACTTTAAATAAACCTGTCGAAAGGTATTTACGCTATTTCCTTTTTTAATTTCTACTTTTCTTATAAAGTTTATTATTAAAAGTTTTCCGTTTTGGTGATTTTATGAAAAAATTTTATAATTTGTTACACGCCGGGCGTTACTGAATAAAATATCGAATAAAATTTTAAGGTCAAGGGCACGCAAAGATCTCCCTGGCTGCTCAAATCGAAGTGGTTCTCAACCCGTATTTAACGACGCGTAAGCATATAAACACAGCTTGCATGCCTCTAAAGAAAATACTCTCGACTGTGTAAATGTAAAAAAAAGAAAAAAACTTAAAAATGTCAAATGCGAAAATAACAATAAAACGAGCCGAAACGATCTGACGGTTAGGTGGTATACCGCCTAGGGCATAAGTTCCCTCCCTGTGACCAAGTCACTCACCATGACAGACGGACGCCCTAATCAAATTCTACATCTGTCCCTAAAATAACCATGTGCCTTTTACCCTACCATGTTCCCAGCATTCCCCCTCCCCGATTTAGCCAACTAACTCATTTGGTTTTCATTTTGTAAAAAAAAGATCAGAATTTATTTTCATTTGCAAAAAGAAAGAATTCAAATGATACAATATATGTTTTATATATATATATATATATGTTTTCAAAGATTCAGTTAACGATTAGGTTATTTAACTCTAGTAATAATAGTATTAATAATAGTGTTAATAATAATAGTAATAATATTAATAATAATATTAATGATTATAATAATGACAATATAGTAATAGTATTAATGCTAATAGTAACAATAGGATAAAAATATATATACAGTGGCTCCATCGCATAATCGGACAAGCATTTGTCTAATATGTAGGGGCTTAAAACTTAAAAAGAATGTATTAAATACAGTAGCGAGCACAAAAAATGCAACACTGTGCCATATGATCTTTAATAAGATCTGTTTCAAAATAACGGTAACTAATTTATCTGTTTTCTTTTGCTGTTAATTCTTTCAATTATAAGTTTTCAAAGTAACCACAGTTTATTCCAAATTCTGCTTTAAAAAGTTAAATATTTTTGAATTAGTGAAAAAAGTGCAAATTTTTAGCGAGCAAAAAAAAAATGCAACATAATAAAAAAATAGTTAAAGTAAGTTATTTATTTAATTATAATTGAAAATTTCTTAAATAAGGTATACAACATGTGTTTTGTAATAGAAGCAGCTCTCAGCTGACAGCAAAACTGCAATCATTAAAGTCTTAGTAGAAGGAAAATCCATTCGTGAAGTTGGACACCTCTTTGGTGTAAATCAATCAACCGTATGTCGGATTAAATCTCGATTTTCCTTGAGAAATAGTGTGGAAAGGAAACCAGGTAGTGGTAATCCTCGAAAAACTACCTCTCGCCAAGACCGCCAGATGATTGCACTGATTGAAAAAGATCCACGAAAGACCGCAGTGGACGTTGCTAATTTCACAAATGAGCAAATGGGAGTCTCTATAGGCGTTCACACTGTTCGCCGTAGGTTGAAAGAGGCTAATTTGCATGCGAGACGACCCGCAAAGAAACCTCTCATTAGTGCAATCAATAAAAAGAAGCGCCTGGAATTTGCAAAACGTTACAAGGATTGGTCAAATGAACAATGGGCTAAAGTCTTGTGGAGCGATGAAAGCAAATTTAATTTGTTTGGCTCCGATGGGATAAATTTTGTTCGAAGACCGCCTGGACAGAGATATTCTCCAAGATATCAACTTCCAACCGTAAAACATTGCGGCGGATCAATAATGGTGTGGGGTAAGGAACGATATGTTTAAAAAAAAATATTGATTTTACGTCACGTATTTACAGCTGCGTTTTCCCGTGATGGGGTAGGTCCCTTAACTCAAATCGAAGGAAAAATGGACGCCAAGAAGTACTGTGAAATCCTTGGAGAACACATGCTTCCTCATCTGCGGGAAAAAATGCCTCCTGGTAGCATATTCCAACAGGATAACGATCCAAAGCACTCAAGTCGCTTAGCTCGAAACTTTATAAGCGACAATGATGTCAATGTTTTGGATTGGCCTTCACAGTCTCCCGATCTAAACCCCATAGAAAATCTATGGGAGCTATTAGATCGGGAAGTTAAGAGGAAACATCCGTCAAATAAGAGGCAATTAGAAGAAATTTTGAAAAGTGAATGGGAGAAAATATCCATTAACACATTAATAGCTTTAGTCGACTCTATGCCTTCTAGGTTGCAAGAAGTCATAAAAAATAAGAGCTACGCCACTAAATATTAATTTTAAGATTTTTTTGTAAGAATTACTATTTAATTTAAATAAACACATTAAAATTTATGCTGTTGCATTTTTATTACTCCCATGAAATTCGCACTCTTTTTAATAAATGACAAAATAATATATCATTAATTAAAAATATTTACATAATGTTATTGATAATAGGTATCTATAACTGTAGGGATTAATAACCCAAAGAAATATTTTGAACTGTTCACCATTTTTTTAAAATTATCGCACTTAAAGATAATTTTACCCAACGTTGCATTTTTTGTGCTCGCTACTGTATATGTTTTTTTTTTTGCTTATATCTACACTCTATATTTCAGACTTTCAGATTAATAAAAAATTTACAATATTTTTTATGACAACGGTAATTTTATACAGAAAAAGGAAATTAACTCAATTTTTGCGCTCAACGCATAATCGGACAAATAAGAGAACCTCTGCTAAAAATGACAAAAGACAACAATTAATACTTTGTGGCATATCCTTTCTTCTCAAGAACGACCTGTAAACGTTTTGGAATTGATTTTACTAAATCGTAGCGTACCACAAGTTCTATGGAGCTTAACGCTTCCAGTAAAACCGCCTTAAGCTGATTCAAAGTTTTAAATTGTTGTCGGTATACTCTTCTAGCTAATTCTTCTCAAAGATGTTCAAATACGTTGAGAATTTGTGTTTTTTTTAATGTAAGGTTTTCAAAAGAAAAAATTCTTTAGTATTTTGTAGTAACCGTATTGAATTTAATTTAAATGGTGTGGACGCATTTATTGAATCTTATTTGTTATTAGTTTAAAAAAAAAAGAAATGCAATTTTTTTCTTTTTTTTTTTTCTTTAAATAGTAGCGAAATTAATGGTCTGTCCTTTTATTTGTTTTCAATACAATATTATTAAATGTATTTAACTTTTAAATAGTTTGTGTATTTTATTTTATGTTGTTGTGGTTGTTTTTTGGTTTACCTGTAGTGAAATTGTTTCGTACCTTTGATAGTAATTGTAATTATTTGTAATTGTATGTTTAATTATTTTCTTATCCGGTTACATATTCTTTAATATTGAATTTTAATTTAAAATTTTTTTTATTTTTTTTTTATTATTCTGTATTTCTTTATAATTTCTTTGTCGCAGCAGTATTTCAAATATGTATAATTTTTATAATTGTTAAAAATAGTTATTTTTGTGTTTTTGTTTAAGAAGAAAAAAATTTTTTTGCCTTTTGTACAAGGGGTTCACCATAATTTAAAGTTCTCTTTTTTTAGTTTTTAGTTTCTTAGATGTTTAATTTTTTTTTTCTTTTTTTTAACACATTTTCACATATACATATATATATAATTTAAAAAAAAAGTACTTTTGAAAAAAAGAGTTTAATACTTAGTATGTATATATTTATAATTGTGTATGCACATTTAATTTTTTTTCTTTTTTGTTTTAAAATTCTTAACTTTTTTCTTTCTTTCACTACAACCATATAATTGACATTCTTCTTTAACTTAAAGTATAGTCTTATTTAACAATACACATGAAATTATTTGATTGATATTTTTTAAATGAAATGAAAGTCAAATATATAAATATATATATAATATATATGTATACGTGCACACAACCCAATTAGAATATATGTTTTTTCTTAAATGTTTTTTAATTTTAATTGAATATTAAATTTTCTTACAGTGTTTTACTTTTTCCCCCCGTTAATAATTTCCGCCGGTTCCTTATACATCAAACGTGTGAAAATTTTCGAAATAAATATGATCTATTTACATTCTCAGTGGGACAGGGACCATTCAGGCGCACAGTTATTTGTTTTAAAAGCCAACTTTTGGATCCACACAAATACTTCGACTCTGCAGCAGCTACCAATTTCGAAACGTATGTTTGAAATATATCTTTTGAAATGTAATCTTTCATTCTATATTAAAAATGCTATTCTTATATTTGTAGACGCCATAAAAGTTCTAACATATCAACATTGAAAAATTGGCGAAGTGATAATCGACGGATTGAGTCATTAAATAATTCGAATAACTTAAATAAATGCGATATAAAAATGGGTGTCGAACAGAATATCATTGAGACCAATAAATGTAGGTAAACTATAAAAATATTTATGTATATTCACAAAGAACTATAAATTCGTAAGCACTGTAACTCACAATTCAGAAAATAATCATGTTTTTTCGTATAATTATATTTATAGTATTATTTTCTATTCATTAATAAATAATTATTTTTTATGAGTTTTTGAATTTCCGATTGTAAAAGCAGTATATAGTAAAAGCTGATTGATCAGGGAATCGTTTAACGAATAGAATCGATGAATCGAATGAGTTCTAAAATTACGAGAAGCTATTAAAACACGTTTTTTGACGGGGCATTGCATTTTGGGGGTAAGGATTAGTATTTTAAGCAAGTACTCCTTGTGGTAGTAAATATGGAAGAGTTGTCGTCAAGCACGTTGGTTAATCTGGAGTGCAAAAGAGAAGATTCAAGATTGCTATTGATTTCTATTTTTGTTGTCCGGAGGGAGGGTTTTCGCCTACCTACTTAACCTAAATGATGAGTAGAAAAGGATTAAGTAATAACGGTGTATTGTAGTAAAAATTCGTTCATATACCCGGAATAATATTATATGAAGAACTAAAAATATATACTTCGGCATCTATATGCAGCAGCTCCAAGCGAAATTCGTACACCTAAGATTAATTTCTAAACTATGTACAGTTTGTCAAAAAAATCTTTGCACATAGAGAAAAATTAAGACAACTTAGAAAAATTCATTGATTTCTAATAGAAATAATCAAAATTTTAAATTTTTTCAAACAGGATTTTATAAACATATGCTTTGTTAATATAATAAATAAAAAGCTTTTGTAACAATGACAATATTCTAATGTAAAATATTAAAAAACAAAAACAATCCAATTTTACTGCTGTCAAAAAAATGTTTGCCCACTTGATAATATATTAAGACATATGCAAAGCATCAATTAAAGCTTGCCGACGCCTTCTCATGGATTGAATAATCTTCGGAATGTCATATTCTAATGATATTTTTTCCCACTCTTCTTTGATGAACTTTACCAAATCGTTTTTATTTGTGGGCGATTTTTTCCCTACCTTTTTCTTTAGATGAACCCACAAATTTTCGATAGGGTTAATATCAGGACTTTGGGCAAGAGTATCAATAACTTTGGTGTAGTTGTAAAGGAACCTGGAGTTACATAAATACGATTTATTTTAAGGATCATTATCTTGATAGTACTTATGATTAAATTTATTCGGATTAACCAGGTCAATAAAACCAAGTTTCCTGAAGCTGGCGGTCAATTCATTTTATAAAATATCAAGATGTACTTCTCTAGGCATTATTTCATCCAAACACCAACTCCCTTGCTGGATATATAGCCGAATACCATTACAGACAGTTTTCCAAACTTTACTGTCGGAATAAGATTTTTATTTTCTAGTGCTTTCAGAGACTTACGCCAAACTCTTTGCGGTCCGTCATGATAATAAAGCATTATTTTCGTCTCATTTGAGAAAATAACATCGTCCCAGTACTCCGGAGGAAGTGAAATGTATTCGGTGGCAAATCTTCATCTCTTTTCGACATTTTGTGTTGACAGCAAGAGTTTTTTCCTAGTCATTCTTGAAGAATATTTGTGTTTTTGAAGAACATTTCGAATGGTTTCTTGGAAAACACGTAACCAAAGTCTTTTTAAACTTGAAGAGCTAATCATCTCGCACTGGTTTGTGGTCTATCATACACGGTTCTAATAATTTTTCTCTCAACTCGCTGCGTCATCTTTTTTGGACTGTCTGTAGATCCCTTTAAATCTAGTCCTCCTTCTTTTTCAGCACGGGATATAAAATTATATACAGTCCTGATGTTTTGGGAGAACATAACGGCGATTTCCTTGGCAGATTTGCCTTTGTAGTAGTTGAAATAGCCCAATTGTATAATATTTTTTGAAACTCGTATTCCTGACATTGTATTCAAATATAAGGACACTTGTTACATAAAAACGATCCCTTCATTACTAAAACGTTATTTACCTCTTTCACATTCCATCTCATTTGTAGAAAACCCAAAATGCGCAACTTTTATGGGAAAAAACGGCATATTTTTGTAATTTTTTTATTATCTTCATTCAATATGCAAAGATTTTTTTGACAGTTCTTATATTGAGTAAACTTCTTTTATTGTTGTTATTATTGTAATGTGTGTTACTATTAGGAAACTATTGGTGCCATATGGTCGTAGACAAGTACAGTTATAGAATGTGTGCAAAATTAAAAAAATATATAAAGATTTTGTTGTTGGAATTCTTGAATGAAGATCAAATTTTACATTCTTTTGGTCTGTGCAAAAATTTTTTTTGACAAACTGTATGTTATAACATCAACCAAGAAACTCTTAAAAAATAAAAGTGTTTATATTTTATTAGTTCATTGTATAAGCAATTTGACAAAACATAAAACCTTCAAGTTATTATTAAAAAAAATTTTTTTTCCCCAAAAACATAAAATAATAGTAGTTTTTATGTCAAAGCCAAACTCGTACACCACACTTAAATAAAAAGATAACTTTGTAATTCTTGAATATAATTATTAGGTATGCATGCCTTTATTTTTGATCACCATCTTCAATCTATTTGGCATACAGCACACAAGTTTTTCGCAAAAACTTGATTTAATTTTGCCCCATTCGTCCTGAAGATCTCATTTCAAGTCATCCTTGGAACGTATTATGTGATTTCGAATTTTACGATCGAGATAGCTCCACAGATTTTCGATTGGGTTTATGTCTGGACTCTGGGCAGGTGTATCCGTACCTTGTGTACAATTATAAAGTAGCCATAACCTCACATTGTAAGCCTTATGCTTATGTCGTTATCTTGGTGAAAATAAAAGTTTCTACTTGTAAAGTGGCCAACTTTCTTTTAAAATCTGTTCTCTTACTGTCCACAGGAGGTCTATAGAAACAGAACAACCAGATCCGTTCCCCCAACGCCTTTGCTCTTTCTCATCGATGAGGCAATAGAGGTGGCAGACTGGGGGGTTAGGACCTCCTGAAAGCGAACATAACTTAGCGAGGGCATCCGCCGTCTCATTGCCCAGTATTCCGCTATGACCCGGAACCCAGCATAGACGGATACGGTCAGCTCCAAAAGTCCTCAACGAGTCTTTGCACTGGCGAACAATCCGTGATTTGCACCAGACCGACGCAATGTTCCTAATGGCAGCCTTACTGTCAACGAAGATCATGTAAGGTTCCGAAGATGGGCCACCAGCTATGGCCTCAATAGCCTTCAGTATTGCGAAAATCTCCGCCTGAAATACGCTGCAGTCATCATTCAACCTGAAGTGTAGTTCAAAACCGAGTTCCCTACAGAAAACCCCAGCACCTGTACATCCACCTAACTTAGACCCATCTGTAAAGATGGGTATACCACTCTGCCCCTGGAGCACCCCACCATTCCATTGTGGCCTATCCGATATAAGTATCCTCAAACCAGGTAGGAACATAGCCTCAGACACAATATAATCCGTGGCTTTTTCCGAAAGTCCATACCTTCCGTCAGGAAAGACGATATTTAGAACTCTGGAGTGACCTATCGAGCGACATATAAGTTAGGCGGAGTCAGACAGAGCATAGTATCAAGAACAGCCTGAGGGCAACTGTTCCTCATTCCAGTAATACTCAAAGAGGCAATCCGCTGAACCAAGATTTCCGTTGAAAACACCGACCGTAAATAATAACCGGTCTAACAATCGCCAGATATATCCAGCGAATGGCCCTAGGCGGAAGAACCCAGTTCTTACCTATGGAGTTCCTACACTGGTAGAAAGCATTCAGTCCCTTCTTCGTTCTTTCCTCGGTGTATCGTTTCCAACTCAGCTTTCTGTCCAAGTACTTGGCCTCAGAATACAACGGCAGCTCCCTACCAGCTAATCTTGGTAACCTAAAGGTGTACCTACGCGGGAACAAAACGAGGTCCGTCTTATTTGGATTTATCCACAAACCACAGTTCGTTGCCCAACAGGATAAAATTCCAAGAGCAGACTCCATCAGTTCCCCCAGCTTTGGCAAAAATTTTCTACCCACAAGAATAGTCACATCGTCGGCATATGCCACAACCCTAAAGCCCCTACTTTCCAGGAGGCTCAAAACAATTTTTTTGGTTATTTTTACAAAACTACAAACTACAACCACTATAGAGTGCGAATTTCAAAAAAAGCTGAGACCCGTATTTAATCAAATCGACTAAAGATTAAAATACGTTAATTTGACATTTTTTATTACATACACCCCCGAACAAAAAATTCAAAAACCGTTATTTTTTGCAGAATATCCTTAAAAAAAGGACATGGATGATCGTCCTTGGACAATCTGGTAAGGACACAGATGCTCAACTTAACAAAACATTCAAAAATAAACCCTTTTTCAAAATGGTCCAGCTCATGAGAGGTCGAAGCTGTAGCCGAAATATTTTAAATGTCATCATAAAAAATACCAATGTTCATTTTAAAGGGGGGTACACTTTGCACGAATTTCGCTTCCATACAACTTGAGTACTTGAGTACACTTATATGAATGTATGTAGCTCGACTAAATTTACATATTAAAGAATACCAAATTGCAATAGAGAAAATATAATAAGATATAATAAAAAGTATCCTGTAATTAGTTATTAAAAATATGTTAAAGATTGATATGATACTTTTAAAAATATGAATTTGGTACAAAATGTTTCTTTTCAACAATAAATTTTTAAGTGATGGAATTAGGTCAGTACTATCATATCATAGCTTTTATAAATTTACTTTTTTTAAATGGGTAATTATTTTGTGTAGAATACGCTTAAAAAACTGACAATTATAATTTATACTTAGAAATTTAAGGATATGTAATTCCGCAATGTAATGAAATATAGTAAATATCTACCTGCGTTCAGAAATAAATATATATCAAAAATTTTATTAAAAGACCGGTATACAAATATAAATAAAAAATATATATATTGACATTAAAAAAGCAGCTCATTTGTTGTATATTTGTATTAACCAAGCGCTCACCTAATATTCGGTCGAATTCAAGGTCGCCCTCATTTTATATGATACAATAGTAAACTTACCTACTTTGTTTGTTTATCATAAGGGGAAAATACGCTTTTTTGCGTACTCACTGCATTAAAGAGCGTATGGTAGTGTTATCGTGATCATTGAGTATATTTAATTTTTCTCTTTGCCTCCACAGTCAAATACCCTATAGCATGATGTTCAAAAATTAAACTGCTTTAATAAAACATTTATTGTAAAACAAATGAATGTTTTTAAGTCTTAAATACAACGAATTTTAAACATTTAAATTATAATGTATTATTGTAAAGTGTTTAAGAGTTCATATTAACTCTTTTCTGAATATCTTTGTTTTATGGGAGATTAAATGAACTGAGAATATGAGAAAAACAAACACAAAAATAATAATTGAGGTCAAAACTTAATGTACAAATTTTAATATGGACATAAATACATGCTTATCTGTAAAAAATATTATATGACTATATAAATTGTAAATTTTACTTATCTCTTTTTATTATCCATATAACTGAAATGAAAACCTAAATTAAATTTGTTTTCAGTAAATAAGCAAAATTCGGGAGATTTATATCGACCACCAGCTCTTAGAAGTCAAATACATGAGACGATTAAAAAGAATGCGACAGCAAATAAAGAAATAGACTCAATTGAGTCGTCTTCCGATACTTTAACAAACACATCACATTCACAATCACATTCGACACCAACGTTGTCGACAAAAACGGCTACCTCAATTTCTTGTAGCAATTCTCCAATACACAGAAATGAGAATGTTAACATAAATAATGTGACGACCTCGACACAACAAACGACGAATAAAACACAACAACTATATACGCTGAATAAGCAAGAAAAGCAGCAACAAAGGTTAGTATATAATTTCAACAATTCGTAATATATATGTATTTAAATGCTTTCGTCGAAATCATGAAAATATTTGTATACACTATTCGTTCATTATTAATTTTTTGTTTTTGTTTTGAGAATATCTGTTCGGTGTGTAATTTATTTTGTGTTTCTTTTATCATTTCTACACTGTCATCGACCTTATTACTAAAATAAAAAATACATTTCGCTCAGTTATTACGAAATATTTGTAGAATTTGTGCCATTGAAGACAAAATAAAAAAATTTAACTTACATTCATATAAAAATCTATAATTACTATCATACACATGTACACAAAAAATTAGTTTGTTGTATACATAATAATAATATACATATGTATATATAAATTTTAATAAATAAATGATTATAACAAATAATCAAATCTCAAACAGTGGCAATTCTACGATCTACAAAAATATGTTGTGTAGATAGTTTAAATTAATTTATAATATAAAGTTTTGTGAGGAAATACTAATTTTTGCGTTTACTTAATTCAGATGGCATTTTTAAAAAAGAATCTTTAATAGCATTTACATGTTCTAACTAAATTATTTTATATTACAAGAAACCAAATAGGTAATTGTAATCGCACGCAATATTTTATTTTACTTTGTAATTCGTTTCGTAAAGTATTTATTTTCAGTTGTTTAATTATTTTTTATTATTTATTTTCTCTTATGATGATTGCTTTGTTATTTGAGTTTTTTAAAGTATATTTCGTTCTAATTGTTTGTTTTTAAAAACCCGCTTTTAACAGGCAGCAAACACAACAGCAAGTAAGACGTGAACGTCGACCAGATAGAGCTGTATATATTCCAAGGGCGCGACGAAGTCAAACAACGCCACCAAACACAACTACATCACCAATACAACCTCTACCACAACATGAAGCTTTATCAACACAACTGCATGCAATAGCACCAACACAGAGTACTAATGCGAGCAAATGTCTAAGCCAACAAGTGGCAAATAATTCGGATGATAAAACAGCTGCTTTAGTTAAACAAAAACCATTGACTAAAGCGGACGAAGTTAGCAAAGCAAATATTAGTGGCGTTAATACTCATGATAACATCCGTACTTTAAACACAATAATAAAGAAAAAAGATAAATTAAGTAAAGAAAACAAAGAGCTGCGAGAACAGCGCAGAGAACAGCGTTTATTAAAAAAATTGAACACAGAACAAATAGCTAACATTTCGGAAAATTATGAAAAACATAATATACACGTAGGTTCTTTAAGTCCAAAATTAAATAATGATGTTGCCGAAGATCATTTTATAAATCAAGAAGATTTTATAAATGTTCAGCAAATATACTCGTTGTCAGTGGCAAATGATGTAAACCACTTAAGTGAACTAAATAACTATTTTAATGCATCCAAAGTTTTTAACTCTGATACTTGCGAACAGTTAAAGGAAAATGAGCTATTAGTTTCAAATGCTCAAAATATTTCATTTTCAAACGTAATCAAACAAGAATCAGATAAAAGTGTAAATACTGATATTTCTGTTTTAAATGACATTGAAATAAGTCATTGTATTAATAGTCCTATTTTATATCAACGATCTAATACAAGTTGTGACACTATTGCTAACGGCATTATTGCGACAAATATTGTTATATCAAATAACAATAACAATAATACAATGTCCAAATCATCAAACAAAACTAAATCAAATAAAATAAACGGTATACTTTATAACACCACCAAAATGCCTAATTTACGAATTGATGATATCCAATCACCAACAAAATGTGATATTGAAGAACAAGAGTTACAGCGCGCTTCAAAGGTATGTAAAACGCGTTATGATGTAAAAACTTTTTCAATCATGATCAAGTCCTGAAAAAAGATAATTTTGTATAAATGTTATGAACTACGTCCCCTATCAGCTGTAGGGGTTTAAGTTTCAGTTTCACTCAGAAAAAATTTAGTTAGCTTACAAAACATTTAGTATTTAGTTACGGCTTTGTTTTCTTCCTTCCATTTTTTTTATGAAAGTAATATTTACTATGTATATTTTGATAGAGAATTTAATTTTTTAATTGATTATATTGCCTGCATTGGGAAAATACTATTTTTATATATTCTTTATAAAAAATCGTTTTCTATTTATAACTGAAATTATATTTCTAAGAAATGAAGGGATCAGTGGGCTTCCGCGATGAATTATTTTTAGGCGTCTTAACTGAAAGGAGTCGCCGTGGTCTAGTGGGTAGTGTGTTGGCTTATTAGACAAAAGGCCCGGGTTCGAATCCCAGGTCAGACATGAAAACGAAAAATATTTCTTCGGCGACTTCCTCTCAGCAGATTTCTGGCAAAGACTCTGAGAGTAAAAATTACCATGAAAATGGAGGTCCCGCCACTCATGTATAAAATTAACGCACACAACATAAGTGGTGTGAGAAGCTAGGTCGTAATCCTGACTGAAGGGTTGTAATGGCCAATTATGTATGTATGTATGTATGTCTTTACTGAAAAACCTAGCTGTATAAAGGAATATGGAAAATACAATTTAAATAATTAATTATTTAATTAAATTACAATAAAAATCAAAAGTATATTACGGTTGACATTTTAAAACCTTGTTATAAGCCTAGACAAACCTAAAACAGGCAGGCTTCCCAAATGCAGAGAAATATTCTGCACAAACACGGCGTTGAGGAATGTAACTGTAGACTCATACATCAAACATATCGCTCCTTTATTGCAACATAGTCATATCTCAAAAAACTTGAACTTGTCAAAATGCGATTTAAGTTTTCAAGACATAAGTCCTATGATCTAATTGCTATAACTTCTTTTTGCTATAACTTCGGATATAAAACTGATTTTTTTCAGCATGTACAGAAGGTCTAAAAGAGCAGTTTTGCTTAAGTAACTACAAATTTTTAATTTTTTGAGATATGACTATGTTGCAATAAAGGAGCGATATGTTATGACAACTACAACCGTTTGCATACAAAATAAAGGTGATACTTATCCAATTTAGATGCTACACAAAAAGGACATAAGGCATTTACAATTATTTCAAATATGAGTTTACGAACTCTGGAGAGTAAAAAAGTTTAGGAAACCGGCCATATTTTCATAATGGTTTTTGGAATTAATAAAATTAGGAGACAAACACTGACTTGGAAAAAATAATTGTGTATTATTTCCTTAAAATTATTTTTTAAATTTCCTCGTGTGATCCTTAGTTAAAGCTCCTTTCATCCTTATGACACCCTCTTGTGGGCACTAAGATTTGCGAATAATTCTGGATGTACAGAATACCATTCTGCTTTAATTTTTTGTCCACTTATCACACTTTATCATGATTTCATCCTACCAAAGCACTTTTCTCCAATTTTCCCTTTGCAGATGTTACCTTTAAAAACAAAACAGTAATCTTCCTGGCAAAGCTTTTAATGCAATTATTGATGTATTTAAATTATATTTCAATTCTTCAGATGATATAAAATAATCTATCTTGCTTTTGCGCACCAAAATGTGGCATCTCGCTGATGTTTTTCGCTTTTCGAATTTGGTTTCGGGATTACAAACGTTTTTTGTTATCTACTTTAGAAACCGAAAGGTAAATTGATGCCTTTTTCAATTAAAAAGAACACTAAAGGAGTTCATATCGGTCTTATTGCTTATGTTGTATCGTTAAAGAGATTAACAAAATATTTTGACAAAAATATAACTTTGATGTTTTTTTAAGGAAATTAACCGCAGTAACAGACGAATTATCAAACAGACTTTTGTATCAGATGTCCTACAAATTCCTGATCATATAAATGAAGAAGAAAACAGTGAAGGCAAATCAAAAGTCGAAATCTTCAATACAAGAACTCCACAACTTGATAGTACCACAGAAGAAGAGGAAGAAGAAGATGACTGGGAAAGTATGTATAATGAAAGTGGCGATTGCTTAGATCCAAAAATTATGCAAGAACTGACAGCATCAGTGGGTAAATGTAAAATTGAATTGCCGAAAATGGATTATAGCGTAATATACTTATATTTATAGGCCTAATAATATTTTTTTAAATATGCTTTATAATTCTATATTATTTGCAGGCGTATTTAACCAAACAGTCTATTTTAAATGAAGAGGAATTTCCTCATGTTTTAGAAGTATCTAATTTTCCAGTAGAGTTTAAAAATCAAGATCTCTTGATGGTTTTTTCACAGTATAAGGAATCTGGCTTTGACATTAAATGGGTGGATGACACTCATGCTTTAGCTGTATTTAGCAGTTCTCGTATAGGTACTAAATCTCGCTCATCAATTTATTATTATTTTTTTTTTTTTGGACACTAAAACTATTTTCTTTTTTATATATAAAAAACAGCTGCAGAAGTACTAACTATGGGTCACCCTTTTGTTGTTTTAAAACCGTTGGCTGAAGCAACTGTTGAATCTCGCTTGAAAGCAAAAAAATGTGCTGCTTCTTTGCAACCATATCGCCCCCGCCCTGAGACTTGTGCTGCATTAGCACGACGTTTAGTTACTGGAGCATTAGGTGTACGACTTAAAACAGCTGCAGCTGAAAGGGAAAATGAAAAGCGTGTTTTACGCGAAGCCAAAGGTAGGGAATTATATTCAATATAACCAATATATTTATAAGCTCTTAATTCACTTTATTTATAGAACGTAAACTTTTAGCTGCAAAACAACGTGATGAAGTCTGGGAAAGCTAGAATTTATTGTACAAAATTAATTATAGAAATAAATTTTTCTGTATATATGAATTTTTTATTTTTTTGCCATTCTTAAACTAACGTATGTCGTCTTTAATAGTAAAAATTGTAATAAAATGACTAGTTTAAGTAAAACTTCTATTTAAATAATGAAAAACTACAAATAACTAAGCTTACAAATAAAATTTATTAAGCTTATATGAAATCATTCGTTGTTTGTTTGTTACAGCGCAAAAAAATTTTTTTTTTGTTTCGGAGATTCAGGTTTTCCACTTCCATGCAAAAAGATGTGTTTAATGCATTTACAATGAATAGTATTTGAACAGCAAAACGAATATGAAAAATGTATAACACGAATTATTGGAATTGAAACAATAAAAAGTTAAAAGAATGATGTATTATTGAGCAATTTTGTAATTAATCACTATTTTCCAGCCTGTAATCTAGATTTTTCAAACATTTGAACCTCTGCGCAATTGAACACTTTATTCTCTTTGTTTATCAAAAACTAATGTTTCGGTAGAATAGCTACATTAACGGTACGACACAACAGAAAAAGGAAGTAAAGAATGAAGGTAGAATTAGTTTTTACGTTCTGAATCAGCTGTTTTATAAATAAGAAAGATTTATAAGTCGTTAATTTTTCTGTTCCGTTCCGTACGTGTATTAAAAGTACAAGCAGAAACGTAACGTAAAGGCTAATTCTACTTTAAGACTGCAAGGTTACACATCAAAATAACGAGTCAAACTCACCTGTAGAAATTAATTTCGATTATAGTAGTTTTTCTGAGGGACTCAGTATCTTTTTCTTCATTTATTTATTGAATCTTCTTTGGATTATGAACTGACAAAACTAAAATCTTGAAATCTAAGCAGTAGTAGATAAATTCATTTAGTTTATTATCACCGTCTTTGGCTATGAGCGAAAGTGCCCCTTCTCCTTAGTCAAGTATATACAATATTATTTTCCATGCCACGCACTAGCGGGTTTGATTTGTGAAGTTGAGCGTCTTTAAATAGTTTTTTGCCTGTCTCGTGATTTCCATTTAACCGACTGTACTGATTGTTGTGTCATTTTGAATTCTTGATATACCGTGGGCCAGAAGTTATCGTGCATAGCATTTTATTTTTCGATCTGCCGTTATGTGAGGCAATATCACATAACTGAATTCCATAGTACCATATCGGTTTTAATATAGAATTATAAAGAAGTTTGATTTCTGCAAATTAGCCAATTGATTTGGGTTGTTTTTAATTCAATTTGTATCAGTTTTGCCACTGTAATATGTTTACGCTAAACGCCGATCGATATGATATATCGATATATTCACATGCGTATGCTGCGGTAAAATTTGGTTAATTATTCGAATAGCCGGACGCGAATTTCTGCGCAAAGTAAACGTTATATGTGTGTACTTTTGTTCTTTTAATTTAAATCACTACTTTTTTTAACAATTTTGCCAAAACGATATTGAGCCTTTTAAATATTACGTGGCAACCAATGGACTTTCATATACACTTAAAAAGGCAGTTTCGTCAACAAATGTGGAAGTATAAAAATAGGTACTTGTTGGCACGTCAGAAGTGTAAATCACATATAAAACAGAACTCCAAGTACTATCTTGGGGAACCCAAGCTTACCACAGAATGGACTGAATTTTCGTCTTTCTTGCGTCATATTACTCAAAGAATTTGTAGAATGGTTTACCGATCTTACCAATGTAGCTATTGTGGTTTCAAGTCAGCTCAATAGGGGCTGTTTGCAAACTGGCTACCCAAGTTTTGATTATTTTGTCAAGTTTGTACTTTTTCAAGATCCAAAAAAGTTCTCATTAAATTTGTTTCCTACTCTATAATTTCTGACCACGGAACAGTGTCATCGATTAGTATATAAAATTTCGGGATCTTTGGAAAGAAAAAATTATTGTTCTGCTGTATTTATAGATATACAGCAAGCATTTGGCAGAGTCAGGTGCTGTGGTCTGTTTTATAAAATAAAAAGTATTTTACTTTACTATTTATATTAGAAATATTTTTTAAGTGAACGTTACTTTCATATAAAGGTCAACAATGAAACCTCAAGTTATTACAAAATCGAAGCCGGAATACTATAAGGAAGCGCACTAGGACCAATCTTACATGCCATTTATACATCAGATATGCCTTGATTGGATGATGTTACTGTGCCCACTTATGCTGATGGCACAGCATTCTTAGCAACATGTTCATCGGCAATAGAAGCGTCTAGTCTGATTCAAAATCAGATTGGCAAACTGCAGACCTGGTTAAATCATTGAAATAAAAAGTAAATGAACATAAATCTACCCATGTTACTTTTAGCACAAGACGAAATGATTGCTCAATAGTCATGAATGGTTCACAAATTCTGAAAAGCAATCACGTTAAACATTTAGACAGGCGATTAACATGGAAAATCATCATTACATCTAAAAAATCTCATTGCTTTATTGGGCAAAAACTCAAGATTTGGCTTATGCCAAACACACTCTTTTGTATGTGTCGTGTAGGTTAAATTTACTCTATTAATATGAAAGTACATATAATATTTTTATCAAGACATATTCATTTAGTAGGTGACGATACTACCTACAACATCTGACGAGTTTTGTAATGTCAAAATTTTGTTGTTTTCTGTTTCGATAACCATTTTCGCATTTATAAACCCTCATTTATACCGGATGTATACTTAACGATACGCACTCTAGCAATTCTTCAGGATTACTATTTCAAAGCCAATTTTATAAAAAACTTTACAAGATGATTAATAATATTTTAAACTACAACCTAGATTTTCTATTCTACAATTTATTTAGACGAGAGTAATGAATTACCCAAAATGGATTTCGGTCTCTCCAACTAGGTGCCTAAACTATGAGCAATAACAAATAACGTTTGCATCTGCTATTTTTCTCGATGGCCATATAAAAACATGTTATTTACATACAGTGGAAATGTTATTGACTGCATGGAATATATTTTTTTTAATTTATAGGTGCGTAGTTAAGCATGACATAAAAATCAAAAGAAATTTCAATATATAAAATTTATATAGTTTTTTTAATTGCTTTTATTAATTTCCTATGGAGGTTTGAGGGTTAATTTTTTTGACATTCCGCGTGCACTTTAACAAAAACAAAATGTCTGTTGTTTTTGCATTGTTGTATTTGTTGTAGAGACGCTGTTATATAAATATGCCATGGTGTTGCCGTTTTGGGCTTTTCCTACCAAATTTGGTAGGATTTATTTAATTTGGAAGGATGGTAGGTAAAATTGATTTTTGGTAGGTTGGATTGAAAAGTATTTATTTAAAAACGTTTATCAAGTTAAATAAAACAGAAATGTATATTAAAAACAATCTTCACTCCGAAGAAATATTTGAAGTTAAACACATTAAAAACTTTAGTAAATGTACATAGGAATGTTCTTATGGCATATTCGTTTTTACACATACTGTACGCTTCTAAAACTCACGAGTACTTTGAAAGAATATTTTACATATATTTTGTGCTTTTAAAACCACAAAATACATGTTAAATTTTTGTAGAAATTAGAAACTAAAAATTAAAGTATTTTTGGTTTAAAAATATTAATCGAAATGAATTTTATGTTACATTCATGTGTTTTGTTGCTTTTGTTCTACTGTAGATAGAAACTGGAGGTTAATGTATTTTTTTAGTTTAAAAATGTTATTAGAAATGAATTTTATAAATTGTTTTTGTTATATTGTTGTGTTTTGTTGCTTATTAATAAAGGATGAATTTTTAGCTATTATCTTTTTGGCAACACGATTTAAACAGGTCACGCAAGTTTAGTGTTTTGTTTCACTGTCTTCAGTTTGGTCTATAATTTTAGCATGAATCGTCTTACAAACAAACAACGCTTTCAAATCATTGAATTTTATTATCAAAATGCGTGGTCTGTTAAGAAAGTTCATCGCGCGGTTCTTCCATTTTATAGTCAGTTTAATTGACCCACTGAAGCGGCTATTTTGGTTATAGTGACTAAATTTCGCACCAAATTTCCATTGTTGGACATTAAGCTACCTATGCATCCAGAAAAACTCACAGTTCGGTGCGGTTTATGGGCTGGTGGCATCATTGAACCGTACTTCTTCAAAGATGCTGCGAATTGCAACATCGCTACCGTGATATAATATCCAACTTTTTTTTTTGCCCAAAATACAAAAGCTTGACTTGCATGACATGTGGTTTCAACAAGACGGTATAATGCCACACCGCGCGCATTACAATGAGAGGTGGGTTTGGTGAACATTTTATTTCACGTTCGGGACCGACCGCCTAGATCATGCGATTTAACGCCTTTAGACTATTTTTTGTGGGGCTATGTTAAAGCTCATGGCTATACAGACAAGCCCGCTTCAATTGACGCATTGGAAGACAACATTGAATTCGTATTTATTCGTGAGATACCGGCCGAAATGGTGGAAAGAGTCTGCCTAAATTGGACTAAGCGGATAGACCATTTGAGGCGCAGTCGTGGTCAACATTTGCATGAAATAATCTTCAAATATTAAATTATATGGACCGTACTATCGATGCAAATAAAGATTTCATGCATTTTTCTGAATTTTTTTTCTCAAAAAAATATATATTAACATTATTAAAAAACTGGTAGGTTTCAACTATTTTGGTAGTTTTTTGACAAAAATTTGGTATGATTAAAATTTCTTCAGTGGCAACGCGGCTTATGACACGAGTTATAAATATCTAGCTTATATTAGAAAGTAGTGCTGTTAAAGTATTGAGTAGTGGGTATCGAGTATTTAACAAACTTTTAGATACTCAATACTAAAAAGTAAGTACTCAATACTTTTGAGTTAAATAAGTTTAAATTCAAATTGCCCAACCGAATCGCTCTTACAAAATCTTTAATGCCAAAAGACTTTATTTGAAGCGTTTATTTGAAGCTTAACATATGCCACTTAAGTATAAAATTAACACATACAACGTAAGTAGCGTCAGAAACTAGGTCAATAATCCTGACTGAAGGGTTGTAATGACCAATTATGTATGTATGTATGTAAACATATGTTAAAAGACATTGATAACATATGTAAATTAATTAATCGCGTTTTGCGATGAGTTGTGTTGATTGATCAGACAAGACTGACTTTTCTCCATAGTCCAAATCTCTTACTTGCTAACAATTTACAATACAATTTACTTATTTTACTTATTTCAATATTTCAGCAAATCCCCTGAATTACGCTACACTTCCTACATTTCTTAATTCTAATTCCCTTTTGATATCTCAGCAAGTAGCGTGGGAAGTTGAAACATGATTTCCCCGGATTATGCTATACTTGATGCATATCTTAATTCTAACGTCTTGCAACTTGCTCATCATCCTACCTCAACACTTTAGAAAGTGGCGTGGGAGGTTGATACACAATACATAGAATTATGATTCTGTTCATCTCTAATGCAATGTTTGGATAAGCAAAACAGTTGGCCGTCGCAGCTCAGATGTGGGCACAAAACGAAGAATCAGAATATCAATTCAATTGCCGACATGTCGGCAGTGTTAAATTGTATAACAATCGATGGGTGGACATCTATATCAAATGAATCCAACATTTTAATTACTGTCAATTTCATTTCTCCTAACTGGAAACAAAAAACGGTCTTTATAAGTTGTTTTAACACAATTAAAGATCATACTGCTCAAAATGAAATTTGCCATGTATTACAAGAATGGGGTATGGATTCAAAAATTACATGTGTTCTATCGGATAATGTCTATTAAAAAGACAGGTTGGACTCATTTATCGTGCCTGCCACACAACCTGCATTTAGTGGTGACGTATGCATTAAAAATTAGTGAAATAAATTAAATTATAGTGAAGTGTAAAGTCGCTGTGGAATACTTTAATTGAAGTAGGAAAGCCAGCAATAAGTTGAAAGAAATTTAAAATAAAATGGGGAAAAGTGATTTAAAAATGATAAATTTCACTCCAACAAGATGGAACACCACATTGCACATTCTAGAAAGATTTGTGAAAAACCAAGAACCGGTAGAAGCTGCTGTAGCAATTTTACATAACCCTATTATACTACTTTCATTAGAAGAGTGGGGTATTATTAAAAGAATAATAGTTATTCTACATCCGTTTAATGAAATTACCATCGAAATGAGTGGTGAAACATACACAACAATTTCTAAAGTTCTGGTTTTGATACAAGGATTGCAGTCTTTTTTATTAAAAACAAAGAGCGGCAAATCAAATGAGAAATGTAAAATATTAATAGAAAAGCTTTTCGCAAATATAAACAGACGTTTTCATATGTGTGAAACTAAGACGCCTTTTGCACGTTGAAATTTGTTTCGAAACAAATGTGAGAAACTTTTTTGCATTTTCTTTTATAATTTGTTTCGCTTTTGGACGTAAAAAATTAATTTCAGAAATTTAGTTTTCTTTTATTGCGTCGTTCTGCTGTTTTTAACAGTTGTAACTTTGTTTGGCATTGTGATTTAAGTTCAAACACAAGACATGAATATTATATTTGTTATTACATTATAATATATTATATATTTATGTGTTATTATTTTTTAATATATTTACCTTATTTAAATTATATTCTTTTTAATATTTTTTATTTTTTCAACCTTTTTTAATTAATTGTTTGGCGCTAAAATTTTTCTTTTGCTAATGATTTGATTTCAAACACAAAATCAACAAAGACTAATGATATTTTAAATAAGGGAGCTTTATATTAACACCGTTGACTAACTACGAGTCATCTCTTACCCACTTTTTCTCCTAAAATACTTCATTTTTGCCTTTTGATGATATCTACGATCTAAAAATAGTTTTTAGTAATATAATGTGAAAAATCAAATTGTCGTTATTGGCCAGTTTTCTGAAAGTTGCCGCAGCAGTCAAGATGTTAACTTGTCTATGCGGAACAAAAAATAAAAGAAAATGTGAAATTAAATACAACTCTGTGTATATACGAATAAAGAACAAAGCAAATTTCTGAGTACATGAAATTCTAAAATCACCCCCGCTCGTTTTTCCCCTCTCTCCTACAAACTCAAGAGTGTTGAAATTTGTTCCGAAACAAATTTCAACGTGCAAAAGGCGTCTAATGAAATATATTCAATTTCAAGCTTCCTAGATCCTCGATTCAAATTAAAATCATTTAGTGATGAAAATGCTTTAAATATTTGTAAATCTAAAATTAATATCCTTTTGGAAGAGATGGACACAAATGAAGAAATTGAATTAGAGAATTTATTGGAGGAGGTTTTAAGTGAAAAATCTATTTGGGATGACTTTGACAAAGGATCAAATGCAAATAAGAGTAATATAGTAGCAGCTCACAAATTAGAACCTCCAGTAATTTGAAATTCCAGAAATTAGAATCAGTGGTTGTAATACATCATAGGCTCTAAAATTCGAATTTCTGAGGGTTTTTTGTTGTTATTTTAACACATTCTTTTATTATGTAAAACTAAAAAGGGGAATCATCAAATTATATAAGTTTTTTCGTATTTGATGTTTTTTTTTGTCGCATTTAGGTATTTTGTGGATAGTTATGAATTGTTTACTTGTTTTTATCAAACAAAATGGAATCAAAAAAAATTAAATGTGTTTTATTTTAGTTTTTGAAAGGAAATCTGATTAATTCTTTATTTTTTATTCGAAAAAAAAAACGTCCAGAAATTAGAATTGCCTCAAAAACAAAGTGGTTCTAATTTGTTAGCGACTACTGTATCAAAAACTTATTTGCTGAATTGGAACAATATATAAATGAGCACTCACTTGAAAGAAAGAAGTCCCCTTTAGAATGGTGGAAAATGAATGAAAATAAATATCCGTTTTTAGCTAAACTTGCTAACAAACATTTGGCTATTGTGGCAACGTGAAAATGTTGAAAAATTATTATTTTTGCATTTCAATGATTTCTAACAAAAACAAAGCTTTTTCCATTAAATTTTCCTAACATTTTCAATTCTTCTTTGGCAAATGAAATCTTTCTTACCTGTAGTTAATTTTAACATCTAATCTAATCATTCAAGAACTTCTTTTTAACAAAAGAAAAACTTTGTGTACTCTATATTGATTTTTTACATATAATTCTAAAACAAACTTTGAGTTTGCAACTAAATTTGTGAAATATTTTAATTTTTAGTTTTCAAAATTTTAATTTCATTTGTCAAAAATGAATGCCGCCCAATGAGCTGTGAATTGTATTAACTTATAAATGTCAAAAATTTACTTTTTGGATTAAATTGCTATCGTTTTTTCACAAACTCAAAGTACAAATTTTTTAATTAACTTAATTTTTTTAATTCGTTAACGTTGAAATAAAAGTTAACTTTTCTAATTTATTTATTTTTTATAATAAAAAGCAAATATACAGACACACACATTTTTAAATTAAAAAAGCCGTTGTAAGTATCGAGTAGTATTGAGTACCCAAATGAAAAGTATTGAGTAGTACCAAGTAGTGAAAAGTAGTAGAATGTTACAGCACTATTAGAAAGGCACTAGCACCAACAGTGTTGTCAGATCTTTTTTACTTCCATCGCCAAAAACTATACGCAAAATCGTCAAATTAAAATATTATTCATTTTTTCCAAAATAAAAATCGCCAAAAGTTTAAAAAATCATTTTTATTTCTTTATTTCATATATTATAAGGTCAATAAAAAACTATTAAAAGTCTAAAATAAAAAAATATTAAAATTTTACATTACATTTGTACTTTTAATGCTTTAGTTATTAATTGTCAAAATATTTTTACAAAAATTAATTGCATAAATATATAATAGCTATTTTGTATCCAAAGCACCACGATGTATATCGGTCATTTGTTGCAGATTGGTACGACAAAGGGGCATCTGCAATAGATTTTAGCCAACCTACAAATTTAAGTCATTAAAAGGTTTAAAATTTTACATTTGCGTGGCCTAACTTTCATTTTCCCAATCCTTTCGATGTCGACGATCAATCTTTTTTTTTTTTTTTTTGAAGAAGATGCCATTATAACATTTTCGTTTTTTAAATAATGTTTTAATAGTATTTTTTAATTTTTACTTTTCCTAAACGTTTTTCTTTTCTTTTGAAGTCTTACATACATACATAATTAGCATTACAACCCTTCAGTCCGTCGACTCCGAATGACAGATTTTTGAGAAATTTTTTCATGGCATGTTTTTTACAATAAGAATTTTTGTCAGAAATCTGCTGAGAGGAAATCGCCGAAGAAATATTTTTTTTATTTTCGTTTTGATGCTTGACTTGGGATACAAATCTGGGCTTTACGTCTGCCAACACCACTACCTAACGTGACTTCTTAATTTTTCTATTTGCCTTTAACTAATTTGACATTTAATACTGCACATTTAAAGAAGTGTAACACTTTTTTTTTATTACTGAACCAGCACTCAGGGGATGACCCCTACTCATGCAGTGCATTGTGCAGGTTTAGGAAAGGTGGAAAGAGGGAAGATGCGAACGGTAAGGAAACGAGTTGCTACTACTTCACATTTTTCAAAATCAATTTTGACAGAAATGTACAATCAGCTTGTTGTTTTTGTATTGTTTTACAAGTATACGAAATGGCAAAGACATTGGTATAACCCATAAATATGAACTGTTTTACTTGTTGACATTAATTGTGCCAATCCCTATGTAATAATAACATAATACATGAGGGATACTATAAGAACATTATGTTATTAAATTAAAGTGTTAAAAAGTATTTACAAAAAATAAAAATAATTTGTGAAAAATAGCCATCTAATCTGTAAATCGCCACGTCGCCAATTAAAAATTTTGGTCGCCAAAGGCAGTAAAAAATCGCCACGTTTGGCGAAAAATCGCCACGGTCCGACATATAAATAATATATATACTTAAGTATAAATAATATTATTGATTTCACTGAAAACCAATAAGTTATGTAAGACGAAACAAGTTTTGTTTTCAATAAATATAAGTTTTAAATTTTTCCAATAAATTCAGTAATAATACCAAATATTCAAATTTCACGATTAGTTAGTTACTTTACGTCAGATGATATTGATCGTTATATTAAATGTAAGTTGGGAGATAGAGCGGACATTGGATATAAACATTTTAAATATCTAAGCCCAGGGCGGTTACTGTGTAATTCGATTCGAAAGAAAAATTATACGAATTCGGAAAAATGGAACTGTGTAATACAATTATCGCAAATTTATTTTCGAACGTACGTACTTTTTTGCCTTTTCGTATTCATGAATATCTCTGTCGAAAGTGCAACCGTGTAATACGAAAATGAATGTCAAATACGTTATATTTTTTCGTATTTCATTCGAAAGACAGTTTGGACGTAACTATTTTTTTTTTTTTTTAAGAAAAAGAGAATCGTTGTGTATTTTTAAGTAGTAGTAGTGGTTGTAGAAATATAAAAAAAATATAAAATGTAAGTATTTTTTTCCAAAAAAATATATTTGTTTAAAATAAAAAGAGAAGCATTGTGTATTTTACTTTTCTTTTGATACTTTTCTATTAAAATTTGCCTTTCATTGCTTAAACTCCAAATATGGGAATCATGATTTGCACTACCAAAACGTCCATTGACGCCCTTAAATTCATTTGATGATCAGAAATCTAAAATTTACTCATAATTAGCTTTAATGGAAACCAACTTAAAAATATTTTTTAATATCTATATTTAATATTTATACATATAAAAAGTAATATAATGATAATATACGTCTCTACATTTAAACTTACAACCATTGCGTTAATGATGTGCTTTAATTTTCTCCCTAAATACAAACGTTCATCAATTGATAGTTTAATAATTTGTATGTGGGTACCATCAACAGCAGCTATTACGTTTGGTATTCCACACTTATTGTAAAAATATTATTTTGTATCCCGTTTTTTTTTCGTCTGTCATTTCAAATGTTATATGTTTCGGGCAGAGAATATCTTCTCTTGTTTGACACACTTCGGCAATACAACTTGAAATTGACTGTTGTGATATTCCTAAGAGACGATCTTGGTCAATTTGGTGTTGGTATCTACCTTTCAGCAAAGATTGAATCGCTGTGCATCTTTGAGGAACACTTAAGTTGTCCGTAATGGAATTAAAGACATACAGAAAGGCACCCTTACTGAGTCTAAAATTTTTAATAAAACTAAAAGTATACATACATTGATATAAATAAATGTAGTTATAAATTCTTTGAGTATTTGCGTATTATTTTTTATTATGAGATAAAATGTTTGAATTATCTCTTATCAGTTTCCTTTGGATTCTTTCCGGTATACACAATTCATTTTATGGTAAACTTCGTTTTTGTTTCAACGTTTTTAAAACAAAATTTAATTTAAATTTGTCACTTATAAAGTCCTACCAAGTTTTTCTTCGCTATCAAGTGCCCCCAAGTATATGCACAGATGAATTAGAACTTCGCTACAAGTAATTCGAAAGTGTTAGATAGTACAATTTCATTTTCGTATCTAATATGCCATTCGAAATATTTCGAATCGAATTACACAGTAACCCTCAGTGATGCTAACTTAGCCTCTTTCGGGCTAGATTTAGCCCTTTTTGAGGTACCTTTAACGCGAAAACAAATTAGCCCTAAACTAAAAAACGCGCAATTTCAGCGCTTTTCAGTATATTTGTTTAGCCCTTTTGCCCGTTTTTCCTTTAACTCTGTTTGGCAATATTATCTTATGTTTCTCTGACAATGTCAAATTGTAAGCCTATGTGGCAGAACTTTTTTCTTCTATTTCTTGTTTTCTTCTTTGTCATTTACATAAGATTACCAAAAGTACCGGGAAACACAAGCTATTCTGAAAGTTTAAAATTTTATTTACCTAACAATTAGGTGGAAAAGAAATGTCAGGCTGCGCTATCGCCATTTGCTTCCATAGAACAATTGACAGAGACAAGTCTCAATACCTTATAGAAAGTGAATCATGAATGAAAAAGAGGATGACCAAGAAGTACAAATCGTATTTAACAATGACCAACTTTGAAAGATTGTAATGTAAATTCTATTTGAAATTAATCCAGTACCTTAATTCTATTGAATGTAAAATGATCTCAAAAGCAGTAATATTTATTAATAAATTGTTTTGTTTAAAAATTGTGTTTTTATCTGAAAAGACTTTTTTAATTTTAGCCCCCTTTTTGCGCTTTTTTGAAAAAAATGAAATTGTGTTGCACTAAAAACATAATTCGTTAAATTTAGCCCGTTTTTCATTTTTGTTCACGCGTTTGGTGTCGTAAGAGTTGGCATCACTGGTAACCCTTCAATTTCTTCATTTAAAATTTCGATCACTGGTGACACAGTATATATATATAAACTATTTTCACGAACATAAGTGTTCTCTGGCCAGAAGTTTGGATCACAGAATACACGGAAACGAATCGAATTTGACAGGAGCATAGGACAAATTTAAAAGAGACAACAAATATTACCAATAAGTATTTCTGTCTCTGTCTGATTCTTTCAGTTTTGTTTATTAATGTTTTGTTAATTTTTAGAGTGGGTTTTTATTTTCTATTTTGGTAGAAATTTATGATATTTTTGTAGAATAATAGAATAGTTTTAAAAGGAAATGCACTGTTTTATTGGGGAAACGTAGTACGGAACTAATGTATTTAGTGACACCTTTCATCGATTGTCACTAACTTAGTATTTAACCAATTTAGAGGTATATTCATAAACTCCTGAAACAAAAAGTTATGAGAATATATTTTGTTATATTTTTCTTTTTACTTATCTTTTACACATGAAATTTATTTCATTATGAAGGGTAATTGCTAAGAGTTTCTATTATTCTACAAAAATATCATCTTACTTACTTACTTAATTGGCCATAACAACCCGATTAATGGACTTCGGCCTGCCGCAACACATCCTTCCAGGCGCCTCTGCTTCTTGCGAGCCTACGCCAATCCCCGCATATCCCCGCATCAAATACTCGTCTCGCCGGAGAATCCTCCTCCATTCGAACGACATGGCCGAGCCAGCGCAGCCGCTGGATATTAATACGCTGTACAACGTCCATGTCGTTGAGGAGCTCATACAGCTCACTGTTAAATCGGATGCGAAAATCATCGCCAACTCGCACTGGACCGAAGATCTTACGTAGGACTTTTCTCTCGAATACTCTCAAGGCAGCTGCATCAGTTTTTAATAGGGTCCATGCTTCTGTACCATAGAGAAGCACGGGTAGGACGAGCGTCTTGTAGAGTATTAGTTTCGTCTTGCGAGAGAGGTCTCTGCTACTCAATTGCATATTGAGACCATAATAGCACCTGTTGGCAAGAGTAATGCTGCGCTTGATCTCCAGACTGACATCATTTTCGGTGGTAACGGCGGAGTCGTTCACACAATACGCCTGTAAGAACTTTATATGCGATAGGGAGAAGGCTTATACCCCTGTATTTGGCGGATATCGTAGGGTCTCCCTTTTTCAGGACGGGACAGAGGACACTGAGGTTCCAATCGTTGGGCATACTTTCCTCTAGCCATATTTTGTAGATGAGCTGGTGCATGCGCCCTACCAACTCATTACATCCGGTCTTAAACAATTCAGCGGGGAGGCCATCAGGACCTGCCGCTTTGTTGTTTCTAAGTCGCATAATCGCGACTGTAACCTCTTCATGGCTAGGTGGCGGAATCTCCACACCGTCATCATCGATCGGGTCCGGAACATCATCTCTAGAGACGGTATTGATGTCGTCATCGCCTTGCAGCAGAGTAGAGAAGTGTTTCCTCCACAACCTCAGCATCCCTTGCGGATATGTAACCAGGTTTCCATTCTCATCCTTGCAGGAAGACACTCCGGGCTTATACCCCTTGGTCAGACGCTTAACCTATTGATAGAGTTTTCGAGCGTCATTCCTACATCTGTACATCTCGACTTCCTCATGCTCACGCCTTTCCTGCTCCCTCTTCTTGCGTCTGAAAAGGCGTCTCTCATCCCTTCTCCTCTCTCTGTAATTTTCGACAATGGCTCGCGTAGCGGCCGACTGCAACGTTGTTCTGTATGCGGCGTATTTCGCTGCAGCTGACTCGCGACACTCCTCATCGCACCATTGGTTTCGTTGGGGTGGCAGCTCGAAACCAAGGACTATTTCCGCAGTATTGCGCAAGGAGTGGGAGATGTTGGCCCACAATCCAATGTCGCTGAGATTGGATGGGGAATGACGGAGCTTACCAGAGAGTTGAGCGGAGAACGACTCAGCTGTCCTTTGTGATCGCAGCTTCTTAACGTCCAGCTTTCGCAGTGCACTAGAGCGCGCAGTCCTCGAGGCGCAAATGCGCACTCGGAACTTGGCTTCGGTAAGGTAGTGGTCCGAGTCGATGTTTGGACCTCTAAATGTGCGCACATCTAGTACACTGGACATGTGCCTTCCGTCAATCACAATATGATCGATCTGGTTGGATGTTGATCGATCGGGGGACATCCAAGTGGCCTTGTGAATGCCGTTATGCTGAAACCTGGTACTACATACTACCATGTTACGCGCCGCGGCGAAATCGATCAGCCTCATACCATTGGAGGTAGTGTTTGCGTGGAGACTGAACTGTCCGACAGTGGGGCCAAAGATACCTTCCCGCCCGACCTTCGCATTAAAATCCCCGGGGACGATTTTGGCGTCATGGGCCGCATCCGAATTCGTGCTTATCAACATGGCAGCTGTAATACACATCGCAAGATGCTAGCCTTTTGCATCCTTGTCCTATCCATCGCATTTCCTGTATGGAAGTGAAGTCTGTCCTATATTTCATGAGTTCATCCGCCAGTTGGGCGGAAGCGCCTGCCCTATAAAGGGTGCGGAACGTTCCTCGTGCCTATTTTCAAATCGTTGTCCTTGAAACGTTTGCCGAGGTCGTCAACTTTAGAGGGGATCTTTCTAGAGGCTATTGTATTGGCTTTCATTGGATTAAATTTTTACGTGGTGGGTTCCAAGCCCTACGCACAACCCGAATTTAACGTCCAGGGGATTGGACCTCGCTGCACGCATTAGTTAACATCTAGCAGGTACTAGAATGCCATCCAGGAGGGGCCACGAGGAGGCTGCGTGTCAACTTGAATACAGCAAGACAAGGATCGCCCTGGTGGTCGCCATGTTGGCCACAGTCAGAAACTTTGCCTTGTTTGCATGCATTCCATCCCTTCCAAATTCGTTTCGTTACTGCTTATACTGTGGTTAGGGATGCCAATCGGAAATGGTTTTTAAAAATCCCGGGATTCGGGATTTTTCAAAAAATCCCGGAATCCCTATTTCGGGATCCCGGGATTTTCGGAAATTCTAAATCCCGAACAAAAATTCCTGAAATTTCTCACTTTTAACACAAAAACGGATTTTTTCCTATTATTTAACATTTTTTTTATTTAAAAGTTTTTTAAGTGAAAAATACTTAAAACAAATAACATATTTCACTTTTATTAACAAAAATTAGTTATTTATAAGTAATTTCATAAACTATATTTGGGGACCTACATAAATATTATGTAAAAAATAAAGACAAATAATGTAATATTAACAATATTTATCAGTGTACATTAGAACTAACAAAAATTAATTTTCAATTAAAAATTCCTAAATCACATTTGGAGATCTACATACATATAATGTAAAATATAAAGCAAATACATATTGTTACGAAAGTGGAAATGGTGTTGTTAAAATAATAAACAAAAGCTCTAAAAACAACACTATATACTTGATCAATGCATAAGTAAAAAAATATAGCAACAAAAATAAAGCGCTTATTTACAAGATCGATGAATAAACAAGAATAAGGGATAAAAGTCGTAAATAACCAACAACAAAATGAAGAAAACAAAGAAGTAAACAAGCAACAACAATGTGCAGTATAAAATAGCGGATAGACAAATAAACCAACAACAAATAATCTGCCTGGACGAATGTAAAAAAGAAACAACAAAAATGAAAGAAAGTTGTTCACATTTTTAGAATTTCCCTAAGGTCGTCATCATCCTTCGAGGGCATTCATCACACTAATGATTCAGTGATATAAAAGGCAAGACAAAGCGAGCTAGGAGGATTCAGAATACAGAGTTTGAGTTGAATCAGTCGTGTGTGCAGACGGCACGTTGTATTCGGAGTTTGAATTAAGCCAGTCGTGTATAACGACGTTAAGTTTGTTGAAGTGATAAATCAATCGATTGTGTGAAGACACGAGATCGAGCTATAATTCGGTTAGACTTGTGTGGAGACAAGTTTCGTCTGAAGGAAACAGTTGTTAGTGTTGTGCTTACAAAAATGTTGTGAGCGAAGAATAACTAACAAGTGTTGTTGCTTACAAAAAGGTTGTAAGCAGAGAATTATCACGAACAAACACATATTGCGAAAATTATCGTTGTATACGTGGAACAAAAGTGGCACAAAAGTTGTGCAGATAATAAAGAATTGATTAAAATTAAACACAAATTTATTTTTATTTTATTTGCAATCTACGAACTCATATTTTTAACGTTTTTAAAATGTAAAAACGTAACAATATATTAATATTTATTAGTCTTCATTAGAAAAGTACATAAAAAATATTAGTATGACAAAATAAATAGAACGAAAACGAGATTATCAAATCCCGAAAATCCCCGGATTTAAAATTAAAAAATCCCGGGTTTCGGGTTTTTTAAATTCCGGAATTTCGGGAATTCCCGTTTGGCATCTCTAACTGTGGTAGATATCACCAGTCACAGTATAAGCAGTGACGAAAGCAATGACATTTGAAAAAGGCTCAAAAATAAAAACACTGGCCCAACTAGAGAGGAAGAAAAAATGTTATAAGTGTTGCGAATCAAAATGTGTTAGAAGCAACAGATATACAGAGGGAAAACTGGTAGATAAAGCAGAAAAATTAAATGTAAACAAAAATTGATTTTATGTTAAAAAAGGGAAAAATTGGAATATTTTTTAATTTTTTCAATGAAAAGTTTCAAGATTCTTAAATATTTAATTATTAATCGAAATGTATGTGGTTTTTGGTCCCAATGAATATAGTTTCTTGTGCAAAAGGTAAGTAAGAAACTAAATATATCAAGATCAAATAAGCCATATTTTTTTCTTGTAGAACTTTGTGTATATTACCAGTATTTATTAATATCTTGAATGAAAAAGTTAAATTTCCGTAATTTATTCATTATTAATCGAACTCTTAGGAATTTCTCTTCACAATGAAACAAGTTCCTTATGTAAAAGATAAGTACAAAGAAAAATATATTCTCATAACTTTTTGTTTGTGAATATACCTCTCAATTGGTTAAATACTAAGTTAGTGACAATCGATGCAAGGTGTCACCAAATACATTAGTTCCGTACTACGTTTCCCCAATAAAACAGTGCATTTCCTTTCAAAACTATTCTCTTATTCTACGAAAATATCATAAATTTCTAATAAAATAGAAAATAAAAATCTATTAAACATTAACAAACATATATAAACAAAACAGAGAGAATTAGACAGAGACAGAAATACTTTTTGGTAATATTTGTTGTCTCTTTCAAATTTGGCCTATGCTCCTGTCAAATTCGATTCGTTTCTGTGTATTCTGTGATCCAAACTTCTGGCCAGAGAACACTTATGTTCGTGAAAATAGTTTTAGAAAAAAAACTAAAAACAACTATGACACGAATGTTGCTCATTTGTCATCAAGTAATATACCTACATACATCAAAAAACTAATCACCTATATTAATTGTTTGAATATTGCATACCAAAATGTACATGGATTAAGTACTAAATTAACCGACTTCTTAATTAACACGTTGACTGCCGCGGCAATTTTTAGAAAACTAGCCAAAAACGACAATTTGATTTTTTCACATTAGTAAGTACGATATAACTCGAAGTTGGGCGCCCTTGAAGAGAACCCAATCTACGCGTTATCTCATAGTCGGCAGTCAACGTGTTAATATTTATGACTTACATGTAATATTATCCTCTTTATTGAAGCCAGCCTTACTGATGACAATTTTTAGGCTGAAATTCTTTGTGACAATTATTAGAAGAGTTGGTCTTCTTGCAGTCTGTTCTTTATATCTATCTGAAATTATTGCAACTCATTCTGATGTTAATGAAATCGTCGCTGTAGTAGTCAAACTGAGGGGTTAAAAAAATACATCACTTGCTCTTATGTTCCTCTAAATTCTAAGTACTATTTGTATTAAATATGTTGATGCTATGGTTATCGAACTTGCAAACCAGAGTGATACTGTTTTTAAGTTGGACACTTTAACCTTTCTTCAATATCATTTATATATATGTCCATCAAAGGTGCCTAACTTAAGTCGAATAAAGAATGATTTCTTGAATAATATTTTTCACCTATCCTCTTATGAAATTAATTATTATTTGTATATCTTTAGTACATAGTTCGGCAAACAAAGTGTTAATTATAATAAATATTATTGCTTTTCTCGGATTAATTACGGTGAACTTAACGGTCTGGTATCTAATGTTAATTGCTAGTAATAACTGATCATTTGTTACCGAATTTCTATAATTTTATACAATACTATAAGTTTAATTGCTCCGAAAATTAAAGTATGCTGAAATAAAGGTCTATCATGGAATAATCGGCACTTAATAAACATTAAGGGCCATTATTACAACTTGCCGTTAACGGGCAGATAAATTGTTTTTCATTATTATGAACGCCCTATAAGATAGAAGTGATCGTTAAGCTAAAGGGAATATCATCCTTTAACATATAAAGGTCCCTGCTTTATGTTTGAATTTGTCATATCATATACCATTTTCTATATGACAACTTCAATGTTTAATTTTCAATAATACCTTGGTGTTTCTCCACCAAGTCTACTAACAAAACCTCTTCGTCTGCTGAATAATTTTTCAATCATTAGCGGCAGGGTATTGGTCTTCTCATTTTTTTTTTTAACAAAAAGCACAAAAATCACAATGTATAACAAAAATAAACTAAAATACTAAAAACCTCGAGCTGAAACATGAAATCTGGTGACATGATAGCAGATATCCTGACCAAACCTCTCGGGAATGACAAAGCGAAGGACTTTATGGGTGGCAGGAGTGTCGAGGGATAAAAATGGATCGACTTTAAGTGGGGGTATTGAAAAATACATGTAAATTTGATTTATTGTAGTATATTTGTATAAAAATTTTTTTACTTAACTTGGCAACACTTACGTTGTTAAATAAAGCTTTTCTACTGTTCCCTTTTGTACTTTAATATAAGTAGCATGTTTTATTTTTAATAAAGAAGTTTTTCCAACAATTTTAACTAGATTTCCTAAAAAAAACGAAAGCAACTTATTTAGTAGATTTCGGCAAAATCTACTCAAAATCTAGTAAAAATAGAAAATGCAGGAAAAAAAACAAAACTAATAAGATAAGTAATTTTTTACGTATTTTCTAAATGTATCAGTTTCGTTCATGGATGTTAGCTTTAAGCATAACAACTGAAAAGTTGGGCGGCTCATTCTAAAATTTTCGATGAACATATCATATGACATATTCGGAACATCTTCCTCCCAGAATGACCCATGACTAACCTGTATTAAAGTGCGGATTAATATTTATGCTTACATGTGCCCATTCTATTCTGTTATTTAACAATTGTGTGTAGTAGTATGATTAAATTATTTTTTAAAATCTTATATTCAACAAATGCTGACGTCTTTTTTTTCGCAACAACATTATTTCTGATGGTATCTTATTTGGTCTTGATGAAAACGATACTAAATGTCCTTTATTTTCCATTTTTGTTTGGTATTAAACTAAATTTGTAAATATTGTTACGTTTTTATCTTTTTAAACTAAGGACGCAAGACAAGTTGCGACTTTTAGTTCATACGCAACTTAACGCAAGGCTGACCAGGCTGACTGAATTCGCATCACAGAATATGCACAGAATGGAAACGAAAGTTTGACGTTAACATAATTTTTGAGAAAGGAACAGCAAATATTACCAAAAAGTATTTCTGTCCCTGTCTGATTATTTATGTTTTGTTTATTTACGTTAGTTAATTTTTAGGGTGGGTTTTTATTTTCTAATTTGGTAGAAATGTATGATATTTTTGTAGAATAATAGAATATTTTTGAAAGGAAATGAACTGTTGTATTGGGGAAACGTACTACGGAACTAATGTATTTGGTGACACCTTTCAGCGATTGTCACTAACTTAGTTTTTAACCAATTGAGAGGTATATTCACAAACTCCTGAAACAAAAAGTTATGACCATATATTTTGTTATATTTTTATTTCTACTTATCTTTTACACGCGGAACTTGTTTCATTGTGAAGAGAAGTTGTTAAGAGTTCGATTAATAATAAAAAAATTACCGAATTTTAACTTTTTCATTCAAGAAATTAATAAATACTGGTAATATACACAAAGCTCTGCAAGAAAAAAATTTAATGAGCAATATGACTTATTTGATCTTGATATATTTAGTTTCTTACTTACCTTTTGCATAAGAAACTATATTCATTGCGACCAAAAAATACATACATTTCGATTAATAATTAAATATTTGAGAATCTTTAAACTTTTCATTGAAGAATTTAAAAAATATTCAAAATTTTCCCTTTTTTAACATAAAATCAATGTTTGTTTACATTTAATTTTTCAACTTTATCCACCAGTTTTCACTCTGTATATCTATTGCTTCTAACACACTTGCTTTGCAAAACGTATAATACATTTTTTTGTGTCCGTCTAAAAAATTATGTAAAATTATGTTAAGAGCGTTTGTCAAACGTCACTGCTTTCCATTCTGTGCTAATGATGGTTCTCGAAGTGGAATGTTCGTTGTTGCGTCTGCTTACCTGTCCATCCCTTCCTCTTCCATACCCGTTGTAACTGGTTCACTTGTAATAAGCTCGATGCACGCGCCAGTGTGTACCCGTGTCGTGTGCATTGTGTACGCATTGCCTTATGGTCCCCGTACTTGTAGTCCACTGCTTATCGTCAGTGTTAAACGATATTAGGTCGTTTCACTATGCGTAACAATATTGTTACGTTTTTACCTTTTTAAAAACGTTTAAATATGAGGTCGTTGATTGCAAACCAAGTAAAAACAAATATGTGTTTATTTTAATGAAACTCTTTTTTATTTACACTACTTGCGTGTCCCACTGCTCAAACTTATACAAAGTACACAACAGGGATGTTAAATAGGGTTTTCAATTTTGTACCACCCTCCAAAAAAAATTGTACTTTTTGGACCTTCGCGGTACCATTTTTTTTTAAATTTATTAAAACATAAAAAAGTACATAAAAATTCAATTGTACATAAAAAACAAAACTTAACATTAACATACATTATATGTATGAATAAAATAAGGTACATAAAAGTCTTATGAAAATATGAGATCAAAATCAGGAACTTATTTGTCTAGTTAATAAACTATTTGGTATTTTTACATCATAGCAGCATGAATTTGTCGATCTTAACCAATCTTTTGTCTGTATGAGACTTGATAATGTTGGCACATGTAGTCTGTTTCTTTCCTTAGTTTTAATTATATTTTGAAAAGAAAAAACTCTTTCCACATTTGCAGACGAATGTGGAATGGATAAAATTCCAGCAACGACTCTAGAAATATCTGGAAACATATGGACATTCATCTCATTTTGTAAATTAGCTACTACCGACCAAAAACCACATATGTTTTCATTTTTTAACGACTTCAGTCGCTCGACATCAGCTAAAGCTCTAAATTGATTATTAATTGAATCAAAATTAGCAATTTCATTCGGAAACATTTTTACTAGAAGCGGTACAATACTACTTGTGTTACCAGAAATTACATTTTCAGGAGTAAATTTATGGAACCACATTAATACTTCGTTATTAAAGTTGACTTTAGTTCTTAAAACTTCGCAAAATTTGATATAAAATTGTTTGGCATTTTCTTTAATTTCTTTAACAATATCAATATTGATATTATTTGTAGAAATATATAAATCCACTTCTGTTCCGCAATAAATTTCTTCAATGGGCATGTGATTTTTGTAAAGGTCTACGATAGATATATCACAGTCATCCAAAACATTTTTTCTCATGAAATTACGTGCTATTTGACGGAATAAAAAAGTTAGCCTTTGTAAAAATACATGAATTCGCGCATCTTCTGATTGCATTTCTAAATTAACCATGTTAATAATTTTAAGTATATATTGCATAAATAAAAAATGCAATTTAAAAGAAGGATTTTTAAATCCTGATGAAAGAAACAATAATTTTTCGTTTCTGACATCCTCCTCAAAATTTTCTAAGGTAAAATAGTATTGTAGTGGCTCCCATTGTTGCACAATCCGGTCAACGACTTCTTGCCGAGAAAGCCATCTGGTTGTTGCATATTTAAATATTATGTGAATATCAGCCCCGAAATATTCTTGGAATTTAACAAAATCGACTCTTCGACTAGCACTGTTGCAAAAATAGTAGTTAATATCTCTTATAAATTTATCAATTTCGTTCGGAATTCCGAGTTTTGCGGCAGCCACAGAAGCTAAATTTAAAATGTGGCAAATACACCCATTTGAAAATAATTGAGGCACTAAATTTTTAAATTTAATTTGAACTCCATTTTGAGATCCCATCATGACCGCGCAATTGTCCGTTGTAATGCCAACCATATTTTGAATGGGAATATTTTTTTCACGTAGCGCTTTAATGGTGCTTTCATATATACCATTTGCAGTGGAGTCCTCTAGCTGCACCATTCCTAAAAATCTATCTCGGCATTGACCATCAAAAGTTCGAATAACTATAGCTAAGTTTTTAGAAATGCTGCAATCTGTACTTTCGTCTATCACTAAGGAATAGTAATTATTTTGGCAAAATTTGGAAATTGAAGTGGTATTTTCAGGCCCAGTTAGATTTGTTACGATTTGCTGACCTTTTTGTCTATATATATTAAATTTTTTAGTAATTTGCGAGTCGTTTATACCATTTTTTATTATGTGGTTGAGGTGGTCCAATGTGGCAAACGGAATGTTATGCTCAGCTACAAATGCACTGAGCATTATTTCTAATTTTCTAGCCGACTCTGCTACAGGACATCTATCGGCGATGGTCAAAAAATTATTCATTTTTGGGGTAGTTTTCGTGGCATTCATGTTTTTAAAGTGGGCATCCCGTGAGGCGTGTCTTTTTATGTGTGCAACACCACCAATTATGGGAACTCTACAGAGAGTACATTTTTTGCCTTTTCCGTCTTTTTCTTTTTCTAGCCATGGAAATAATTTTGCCCATTCCTCACGAAATGGTACAACGTACGGTTTTGCCTGCTTGCTTGTTCTACAAAAAAATAAAATTAATTTTCAAATACCTTGATAATATATAATATCTTACCCAGCTTCATCGAAATCCATTTCTAAATATAATAATAAACTAGTTTTTTTAGGTTTTAATTAAAAAATAAAAAGTAAAAATACAAAAATATTTTCACTTCAGAATTTGAATAAGCTCAGCAAAACAAACAAGTGTCAATATCAAGGTGTATTCATTACAAGTGGTGTCTATAGCACAGTTGAATATTTTTTTTCTTCACAAAGGCGAAAACTGTCAAATTTACTAGTGTTTGTTGTTGCGAATACTACTACAAACGTAAATGCAAACAAAAAACAAAAGACAGACTTTTACAACTCTGGCCAACATAAACAAATTGCATGTGGTTTTTGTACATCATAAATGCAATGAAATAGACACAATAAAAAGAGGGGAAAAACATTTTTAAATTGTATCAAATGAGTCGCGGTAGTACCACGGTACTTTAGAAGGTCAAAATGTACCAAAAAAAGTACAATTGTACCAACTTTAACATCAATGGTACACAATAGTAACTATAACAATATGTGCTCGTTCGAGGCTCTTCTCTGCTTATAACCTTTTTATAAGCAACATCACTTGTTCGTTATTCTCTGCTCACATCCTTTTTGTAAGCACAACACTTCTGCTCGCGTGAACACTAACAACTCTTTGGTAAACTTTACTACGTACGCAACTTGTCTTTACCCCGCGACTGATAAGTTCATACGCAACTAAACGCAAGGCTGACTGAACTCACACTGACTGGTTGTGTGTCTTAACTTGCCCTTTTATATGCGAACGCAGTGTTGAAAAATTCAGTACTTTTGTATTTTTTTTTAGTACTTTTTCATTTCAAAAATACCGCAGTACCACCGCCAAGCTTTCAGTACTTTTTTTTCATCAATTCGTTTTTGTTCGTTCAAAAATAAATGCATATATATTTTAGTAAGTAATTCTTTTTCGTTTCCGGGTTTATTAAGTAAAAACGAAGCCCCGTTTGTTTAATGTATTATTTGGTCTATCTGTCTAATAGGTAGTTATAAGTTAAAGTAGCCTTATTAGACGCCCAATGGCCACTATTCAACCCCAGGTCAGACAAAACGATAACAAAGAACATAACGCCGTGATGTGGTGAATTTATTCGGTATGGTGAATAAAATCAAAGTATGATGAGTTCTTCCACAATATGTTGAATTTATCCGGTGTGGTGAATAACATCGAAACTCATCACAGTGCCGTTATTCGAAATGATACCGTAGATACATGTACAGTATATCGTGATTTGGACGGTGCGTGTCTCATATAAGTAATTTCCATGTCTATATATATTTTTGACTAAACCTTACATTTCATATCAACCGTTTTTGTTTCGTATATGAGAAACATGTTAGCTAGTTTTTCTATTCCATTCCGTACGCAAGTACAACAAAAATACGTTTTTATAAAATTACCATTTGATGCCGAAAAGGTATTCTTTCAGTTATAGTTCAGTACTATTTCAAATTTTGAATTTTCCAACACTGTGCGAACGTCTTCGGTCTGTTGATGGTTCTCGAAGTAGAAGGTTCGCCTTCTCGAGAATTCTTTTGCGACTATATTGTTTGTTGTTGCGTTTGCTTACTTGTTCATCCCTTTTGCTCTCATGCTTGTTGTTGCTTGTTTACTAAGTTCGATGTATGTGTTAATGTGTATTTGTATTAGTGTGAATTGTGTACCATCGTTGCCACAAAGAAAAATTTTTCCCTACCAATTTTCTTTCCAAAACCTACCAAAATTATTCCAATCCTAGTCTAAGTTGTTCTGTTAGTTGAGTAGAACTCAAATATACTTTTTTATTTTTCTCGAACCCTCCAAACGTGATTTGTTTGACAAAAATTGTTTTTTGGACTTTACGCACAAATTTATTTATTACACAAACATTTCTGAAACGGTGTCTAAAATTTAAACTTTAATAGATAGCGGAGAGATGGGCCTTTAAAAGGATGTACATATCTCTATAACTCGACTTAATATGGTATGAGATTTGATGAGATAAACTTGGAAAATTCGATTTTTTTTCAAACTTTTTCATGTTAGTGCATTCATAGTAGCATATTTTAATAAGAAAAGATAGGATAAATGATAATATTCTTCCGTTCTGTTCTCTTGTGAAGACATTGAGTCGTCATTCGATAAAATTGGATAAAAATTACCGTAGTTATAATTTTAATAGTATAACAGTCGTGTTATATTTTTTATATATGTATGTCATCTCATCATATTGTTACGTTTTTACCTTTTTAAAAATGTTTATATATAAGTTCTTCATTTACAAACCAAGTAAAAAAACAAATACGTGTTTTACTTCAATGAAACTCTCTTTATTATTCACACTACTTTCCAGTCACTGTTCAAACTTAACCGATACAACGTACCCAATAGTAACAGCAACAATTTATTGCTTGTTCAATATTACTCACACACTATTCGCTATAATGTTCACAACGGATATCTTCGAACCACGACTTTTACTTCATACGCAACTGCACGCAAGGCTGACTGAATTCACTCTCACTGGTTGCCTGTCTTGTCTTGCCCTTTTATATGCGAACGTCTTCAGTCTAATGGTGGTTCTCGAAGTAGAAGGTTCGTGTTCTCTCTTCTCTTCTTCTATAGCTACTGCATCGTTGTTTGTGTCTATGTTCTCATTGGTTGTTGTTGCGCTCACTTACTTGTCTATCCCTTTTCCTCTCATACTTGTTGATAATTTGCTTGTACGTGTTCGTTGTATTCGTTAGTGTTAGTGTAAGTGTAGTGTGTGGCTGATAGCTTTTGTTTATCGTTTTTATTGTTAAACGATATTATGTTGTTTCGATTGTTTTTGCGTAACAGTGCCGCCCACTTAAGCCTATTCATCCCGAATAGGCTCATTATCTCTTTTCGCATATTTTGCTAGCCGCTCTATGTGTACGACCTTCATTTTTGTTCAGGGGCTGTTTGTATCCTGTATACGACATCATTTAACCATTTGATTACTTTGTACGGTCCATCCCAGTTGGTTCGTAGCTTGGGGGATAATCCCTTCTTCCGTTTTGGGTTGTATAATAGAACCAGTTGTCCCTCCTGAAAGTCATCAGTGTGCTGCACGATCATACCTGGCTTTCATTCTATCGCTGACCATTTTTATTCGGGATCGCACAAATTGATGAAGTTCATTTAGGTTTTCTTCTTTCCCAGTGTATGTGGCATCCCTCTCTGCGGCGGGCTTCACTCCTAAACTCCAAGTCACCGGGCAGTTTTATCTCAGTTCCAAAAATTACCTTGGCAGGTGATCTAGACGTTGAACATGGACTGCAGATCGGTACGCAAGTAGAAACATCGGAATGTGTTCGTTCCAGTCCTTCTGTCACTACTTTCCGCAAGTACTCTTCCAGTGTTCGTTAAATCGCTCTACCACTCCGTCTGACTGTGGGTGAAGAGGCGTTGTTTGAGTTTTCTTAATTCCGTACATCTCACACATTTCTTTGAATACTGTTGGTTCGCAATTTCTGCCTTGATTGGAATGTAGTTCTATTGGAACCCCGCCTCTTGATTGGGTATTCACATACACTTCCGGCCTTTTGCTAAAGTAGTCCATCACCACGAGAATATATCGATATTCGGCATTGCTGACAGGAAAAGAGCCTGCTACGTCCATCGCTATCCGCTCAAAAGGTGCGCCCGAGTTATACTGTTGCATCTGACCTCGACTTCTTCTTACTGGACCTTTTGCTGCAATACACTGGGTACAGTTTGCTATCCGCTACTGCTTGCTGACATCCAACCCAATAAAAACGTTGTTTTAGCCTTTCTAGCGTCTTTATGATTCCAAGGTGTCCTCCGCTGGCTCCATTATGGAACTCCTTTAACACTTATTTCATTTTGGAGGAAGGCACTACCAATAGGTTGGATGAGGTCTTGCCATCAGTGCTTTCCCATTGTCGATACAAGCACCCATTTATGATATTTAAGCTCTCCCATAGGACTCAATATGCTTTTGTAAGAGGACCTTATGTGGATACCTCATTTCTTGTAGGTCGTTTGTCCACCTCCTTTGCTGCTATTATCTCCGCCAATATTGGGTCATTCCGTTGTGCTTGGGACCAGTCTTCTTTGGGTTCAATCCGCGTTAGCCGGATGTCGATGATGGATTCGTTTTTCTCAGCTTTCACGCAGTGTTTACAGTCCAAATTACAAGGTCGGCGTGAAAGAGCGTCAGCATTTCCATGTTTCATGCCTCTTCGGCGTTCAATGCTGAAGTCGTAAGTTTGGAGGCGCTCAATCCAACGTGTTGTCCTTCAGGGTTCTTAAGCAGCGATCTCAGAGCGGAATGATCAGTCCTTAGCAGAAAATGTTGGCCATACAGGTACTTATGGTAATGTTTGATGCACTCCAGCACTGCAAGTAGCTCCCGTCGAGTCACACAATAGTTCCTTTCAGGCTTGGAGAGTGTCCGACTGTAGTAGCCCACGACTTTCTCTGTACCATTGATCACTTGGGAAAGTACACCACCAATACCATATTCACCTGGGACCGGATACGCCAAAACTGATGCAGCACACTATAGATCTTTTAGCGTCTGGAACGCTTTTTTTTGTGACTCACCCCTTTCTAAATCCAATGTGGAGAACCACTTCGTTCCAGCTAGCGTGTCGAGTGTGTCATCAATTCTTGGTAGCGGGTAACTGTCCTTTTTAGTGACATCATTCAGCTTCCTGTAGTCTACGCAGAATCTTGTACTGCCATCTTTCTTCTTGACTAAGACTACAGGTGAGCTCCACGGACCTGATGATGGCTCGATTACACCGCTTGTCTTCATTTCGTCGACTAGCTCTTTAACCTCATTGCGCTTCGCCAGCGGTATGCTTCTGGGTGCCTGACTTCTGAGTTTTTACAGATGACTTTTTCAATGCCTGATAGGTTCAGCACTCTCACCGGGACTATTCTTTGCTCTGTAGATTTAATTAGGGCCTTTGCTGTTATTAAATCCGTCTGTATTTCTGCTGGTTCGACAACCCACAAGCGGTTTTCCTCACATTCTGCCTCCATACGCGCCCATATCAGTGATTCGCTCTGAGGTGCCAGTTTGAGTTGTTCGACCGCAACTATCCTTCTGCCGTGCATTTGTTGCTTGTACCCCAGCGTCAAGAGGTATATCCACATTTCGCCAACTCATAATCTGTTGCCCCATATTCAAATTGATGCCATGAGCTATCATAAAATCGGCACCAATGATAACCTCGTTCACAATATCAGCAACAATAAAGATGAGTGTGATACTAATGTTGGCTATAGTCACCTTCGGCTCTGTCTTTCCGTGGACGGTGGCAGACTTTCCAGTAGCTGTCCGAAGTCTTACATTTCTAAGTGCCTCACATTTTCCCTTTACTACATCTGGTCTGATGATGGACTGCGTCGCCCCGGTGTCTATAGTGAGGGTGTGTCGTCTGCCGTTTATGTACCCGCACGCCGTAAGATTGTTGTTGCTCTTGTAGCATGATTTTACAATTGTCAATACCAACGCAACATTTCATGTGCATAAACAAAAGAATATCCATTTGCATATGAGCAGCGACCACTTGACTTAATGTTGCTGACCGTCGATGCAGCGTATGACGCCACAATAGTAATGCGCACACCCGGCAGTATTGATATGCATATAATATGCACTATATGTGTTGTGGAGAATATATAATTTTAAACTGATAAGAAAGAAATATACAGCTGTATCTGCGTTTTTTTTATGAACATATTTTTAATGTTAACATTTTAAAGAGGTTTCATATTACAGTTTTTATTTTAAGTGTAAAAAATTTTGGATGTGGTTTTGTTAATTTAATTTTTTATTTATTTTTTCATATTATTTAATGTTGAAGAAATAGAAATATAGTTATACGTGTTGTTGTTTTTGTTTTAATTATTGTTGTTTAGATAGAAGTTCTGGGTTTTATTGGGGATGTGCGTGTGTGTTAAAATTTGTGGAGAATGCATAACTTTAAAATAATTAAATCGTTGCAGAATTGTATGTGATCGATCTATATCTATATCCATACGCTTTACATGTAGGTGTGATTAATGTTGAAATTAAAAGAATGTTTAATTAGTTCTTTTATTTGTTATAAAAGTGCATTTATTAAAAATTAAAAAACATATTTACACAGTTTGTTCAATGCAAAATGCATATCACGTTACATAATGTCTGGCGCATGTAAACAATAAAAATATTTAAAATATTTTTTATTGTGATATTTGCCAAATTCTTTTATCCAAAAAAATTTTGGGAGCATGCATAGTCGTAAAACACTGTATTCTTCATTTTATTTTTTTTGTATGATTTTTTTATTGGAAAAATCTAATTTTGATAAGGGATTTTAAAGTATGGTTTCTTAATAATTTGTTACAGAATTATGTGTAATCGACCTATTGTATACCTATAGGTGTGATTAATGTTGAAATTAAAAGAATGTTTAATTAGTTCTTTTATTTTTTATAAAAGTACATTTATTAAAAATAAAAAAACATATTCCCACAGTTTATTCACTAAAAAACGTATATCAAGTTACATACTGTCTGGCGCGTGTAAACAAATAAATATATGATATATTTTTCATTGTGATATTAGATCTGCTGACATATGAAAAATTGTTTTGATCGCATGGTCACATTGCATTAACATGCGCGAGCATGCAAACGCTGATTAAGAATAATTATTTTCTCATCAAATTGTTTGTAATTACAGGTGTGAAGTATTACCTTCACCTTCAGAACCCCCCTGTCGTTAACTGAAATTTTTAAATGGTACTGAATTTTAACTGAAAAAGTACTTTTTTATATCAAAAAGTACTTTTTTATATCAAAAAGTACTTTTTGCATCAAATCGGAATTACGATCTAATCACACCACTTATTTATTTTGTTTGTTAATGCATTAATCGTTGAAAAGCGTAAGACATAAAATATGTAATAATAAAAAAATACTGTAAGCATGGCGGAGGTACTAAAGTATTTCTTAAATGAAATAGTACTGAAAAAAAGTACGAAAGTACTGAATTTTTCAACTCTGACTTGTACAAAACTATTGAATTTTACAACCCTGACTTGTATATTAAAAAATTTTTGCTATAAATAACGATAGTTGTTTGTTAACAGATATATTCCTGTTTAAGCAAATCTATTTAACACATTATAAGTTATTAAAAAAAAAAAAAATAAATAAATAAGAAATGGCTGGCTTGGCTGGTTTTATTTGTCAATTTTGCAAAAAAGTATTTACTCTGAATAGAAATTTAAGAAGGCATATTAGATTATATCATGATGGTCCATCAACATCATGTAAATGTAAAACTTGTAATAAATATTTTCCAAATCATGCGGAATGGCATCGACACTCACATTCTCACACAGAAGATAATAAAAACAGTGAAATTAGTGTTTATTGTGAGTATTGTGACAATTCTAAAAACAAATTGGTGTTATCATAAAAGGACAAATGAACACAAACTTAATTGTGTTGAGAAACCAGACAATGGTTTGGATGCTGATGATGTTAAATGCATAAAATCATCGTTTAATAATAGAATTATCACATATTTAGTTGAAAACAATAACAAAAATAATTTAATACCTGAAAACTTTTTAACGGAAATCAGAGACAAAATAATTAAATTATTAAGTGATGCGATTAAAAAATATGAAAGCATAAAATTTAACATAGAACTGTTTTGTGAATATACAGTAGCGAGCACAAAAAATGCAACACTGTGCCATATGATCTTTAATAAGATCTGTTTCAAAATAACGATAACTAACTTATCTATTTTCTTTTGCTGTTAATTCTTTCAATTATAAGTTTTCAAAGTAACCACAGTTTATTCCAAATGCTGCTTTAAAAAGTTAAATATTTTTGAATTAGTGAAAAAAGTGCAAATTTTTAGCGAGCAAAAAAATGCAACATAATAAAAAAATAGTTAAAGTAAGTTATTTATTTAATTATAATTGAAAATTTCTTAAATATGTTATACAACATGTGTTTTGTAATAGAAGCAGCTCTCAGCTGACAGCAAAACTGCAATCATTAAAGCCTTAGAAGAAGGAAAATCCATGCGTAAAGTTGGACACCTCTTTGGTGTAAATCAATCAACCGTATGTCGAATTAAATCTCGATTTTCCTTGAGAAATAGTGTGGAAAGGAAACCAGGTAGTGGTAATCGTCGAAAAACTACCTCTCGCCAAGACCGCCAGATGATTGCACTGGTTAAAAAAGATCCACGAAAGACCGCAGTGGACGTTGCTAATTTCGCAAATGTGCAAATGGGAGTCTCTATAGGCGTTCACACTGTTCGCCGTAGGTTGAAAGAGGCTAATTTGCATGCGAGACGACCCGCAAAGAAACCTCTCATCAGTGCAATCAATAAAAAGAAGCGCCTGAAATTTGCAAAACGTTACGAGGATTGGTCAAATGAACAATGGGCTAAAGTCTTGTGGAGCGATGAAAGCAAATTTAATTTGTTTGGCTCCGATGGGATAAATTTTGTTCGAAGACCGCCTGGACAGAGTTATTCTCCAAGATATCAACTTCCAACCGTAAAACATGGCGGTGGATCAATAATGGTGTGGGGTAAGGAACGATATGTTTAAAAAAAATTATTGATTTTACGTCACGTATTTACAGGTGCGTTTTCCCGTGATGGGGTAGGTCCCTTAACTCAAATCGAAGGAAAAATGGACGCCAAGAAGTACTGTGAAATCCTTGGAGAACACATGCTTCCTCATCTGCGGGAAAAAATGGCTCCTGGTAGCATATTCCAACAGGATGACGATCCAAAGCACTCAAGTCGCTTAGCTCGAAACTTTTTAAGCGACAATGATGTCAATGTTTTGGATTGGCCATCACAGTCTCCTGATCTAAACCCCATAGAAAATCTATGGGAGCTATTAGATCGGGCAGTTAAGAGGAAACATCCGTCAAATAAGAGGCAATTAGAAGAAATTTTTAAAAGTGAATGGAAGAAAATATCCATTAACACATTAATAGCTTTAGTCGACTCTATGCCTTCTAGGTTGCAAGAAGTCATAAAAAATAAGGGCTACGCCACTAAATATTAATTTTAAGATTTTTTTGTAAGAATTACTATTTAATTTAAATAAACACACTAAAATTTATGCTGTTGCATTTTTATTGCTCCCATGAAATTCGCACTCTTTTTAATAAATGACAAAATAATATATCATTAATTAAAAATATTTACATAATGTTATTGATAATAGGTATCTATAACTGTAGGGATTAATAACCCAAAGAAATATTTTGAACTGGTCACCATTTTTTTAAAATTATCGCACTTAAAGATAATTTTACCCAACGTTACAGTTTTTGTGCTCGCTACTGTATGTTAATAAAGGATGATGAAGACAATTGTATGATTGAAATAAAGTCTCATCAGACTAAAATGAATATTCTTAGTATTGTTACGTTTTTACCTTTTGAAAACGTTAAAAATAAGAATTCGTAGATTGCAAATAAAGTAAAAATAAATTTGTGTTTGATTTTAATAAATTCTTTATTATCTGCACAACTTTTGTGCCGCTGTTCCAGCTTATTCTACGTATACAACGATAATTTTCGCAATATGTGTTTGTTCGTGATAATCCTCAACAACAACACTTGTTGGTTATTCTCCGCCCACAACCTTTTTGTAAGCACTACACTAACAAATGCTTCCTTCAGACGCAACTTGTCTGCACACAACCGAAAGATTTATCACTTCAACCAACGTAATGTTGTTATACACGACTAACTTAATTCACACTTCGAATACAACGTGCCGTCTGCACACACGACTGATTCAACTCAAACTCTGAACTCTGAATCCACGATAGATTTTAATTCTCAATCAACGTGACGTCGTCTTACACGATTCAATTCAAACTCCGCACTCTGAATCATCTTTGCTCGCTTTGGCTTGCCTTTTATATCACTGGATCTTTAGTGTGATGAATGCCCTTGAAGGATGATGACGTCCTTCGGGAATATTCTAAAAATGTAAACAACCTATTCTTATTTTTGTTGTTTCTTGTTTACATTTGAGCAGGTAGATTAGTTGTTGTTGGGTCATTTCTCTATTCGCTATTTGATACTGCACATTGTTGTTTCTTGTTTACTTCTTTGTTCACTTCATGTTGTTGTTGGTTATTTACGTCTTTTTATCCTTTATTCTTGTTGGTATATTTTTCTACTCATTCATTGATCACGTGAACAGTGCGCTGTTTTGTTTTTGGAGCTTTTGTTTACCATTTTATGCATGATCATTGTGTTGTTTTTGAAGTCTTTGTTTATTATTTTAACAACACCCTTTCCACTTTCGTAACAGTATATATTCAACAAGTAATGACATTCTTAATACTTACAACGAGCAATGTAATGTTATAATTAAAAAGATGAGTGAGTTTCAGGAGCGTGACAGCGGTTGGGCATTAATTGAAATATCACGTCTTGAGATAAACATTAATCAATATAAATGTATAAAAGGTTCGCAATACATCCCCCTACCACCGGAAATACAGAGAAAGCATGCATGCATCAATGTTCAAAATAATGATGAGTATTGTTTCAAATGGGCAATAATATCAGCATTATATCCAATGGCAGAGAATTCAAATAGAATGACGTCCTATAATGTTGTCAATATTGAAGATGAAATTACAAGACTGGAAAACAACATTGAAATAAATTTAACAAGCTTGAACTTTCCGCTTCCAGTTAATCAGATAAAAGTATTTAAGATCAACAATCCTAAATTGAGTGTAAATGTGTTCGCATTAGATAATGAGAATAATATAGTCGGTCCATATTATTTTTCGCAACAGGAAAAATCTAAGCACATAAACTTGCTGCTGTTGGAAGATGGGGAAAAACTCCATTATGTATGGATTAGAAATATATCAAGGTAAATATAAAGAAAGAAATATATATATAACTTGTACTAATTAATTTGTTCCTTTATATTTACAGATTAATTAAAAGTCAACTAACAAAACACCGCCGATGTATTTATATATGTAATACATGTTTAATACATTTCCATAATGAGTCGTCTCTGGAAACTCATAAGAAAGAATGCAATAAGATAGTTACTAAAATGCCTAGTGTAGAAAACAGTATGCTTAGTTTTAAAAATTTTAAAAAACAATTGGATTTACCTTTTGTTGTATATGCTGATTTTGAATGTATTCTAGAATCAATTAATGTTCAAAATTCAACAAATGTTAAATCAGTACAAAAGCATATTGCATTTGCCTATAGTTATTATATTAAATGTTCATATAATTCAGATTTAAATATTTTTAAAATTTACAATGGTAATAATGCACCAAAACATTTTTTTAAAAGCTTAGTTAACGATATTTTAGATATTTACACTGAACATCTAAGTGTTATTAAACCTATGAATTCATTAACGTCATTTCAACAGATACAACATTTTGTCATATTTGTAAAAAAAAATTATCAAATAAAGATAAGGTAGCTGACCATTGTCATCTAACCGGTAAATATAGAGGTGCTGCTCATAACAAGTGTAATTTAGAATATCAAATTGCGAATTTCATTCCTATATTTTTTCATAATCTTTCAGCATATGATTGTCACTTGTTTGTTAGAGAGCTTTCATCAATTGAAGGCGATATAAATATTATACTGTTAAATAAAGAACTTTATGTATCCATTATCAAAAAGAATTACTGTAAACGAAACACAAACTGTTGAGTTACGTTTTCTCGATTCATGTAGGTTTAGAGAAATTAGTTTAGTTTAGTTTAGAGAAATTAGCAACTTATTTAACCGACAATGATTTAACAATAGTAAAATCGAACTATTCAAATGATGAAGAATTCAATTTAATGAAACGTAAAGGTGTCTTTCCGTACGACTACTTAGATTCTGAAAATCGTCTCAATGAAATTCAATTGCCTCCCATCGCAGTTTTCTTTAATAAATTAACTAACGAGTCGTGTAGTGTAGAGGATTATGAACATTCACAAAAAGTATGGAAGGCATTTAAATGTCTAACGTTAAAGGATTATTTACTTTTATATTTAAAGGTAGACGTTCTTTTACTCTGTGACATATTTGAAAATTTCCGACAAGTATTTAAAAACATTTATAATTTAGATCCCTGTCAATATTATACTACTCCTGGTCTATCCTGGGATGCAATGTTGAAAACAACTGAAATAGAATTAGAGTTGTTAACTGATATTAATATATATAATTTTGTTCTTCGAGGTATCAGGGGAGGTATTGTTCAATGTTCTAACAGATATTCAATAGCAAATAATAAATACATTAGTGATTATGATTCTAACAAGGAATCAAATTATATAATATATTTAGATGTAAATAATTTATATGGTTATGCAATGTCAAAATACCTTCCATATAAAAATTTTAAATGGTTTGAAAATTTTAATGTTAATAGTATAGAAGAGGATTCTCCATTGGGTTATATATTAGAAGTCGATCTAGAATATCCATCTGCATTACACGACTATCATAATGATTTACCATTTCGTGCAGAGAATAAGAAAATTGAAAAAATGAAACAGCGAAAATTAATAGAGCTGGAGCAACTGGAGTTGGTGCTAGAGGTGTAGGTATAGTTGGTGTAACTTGATCTGCGACTGGTAGTGCAACACAAGGTGATAATGAGCGTGACCAGAAGAATATAAAAGATTGGTTAAGAGGTGACGGCAAGGCTCAAAAGGTAATTGTTATGACATTAGGTCAACAGCCATTAATGGATATAATGAATTGTAAAACTGCAAGAGAAATGTGGTGCAAACTGGAATGCATTTATGTATTTAAGTCTACAGCGAATATGCATAGATTACAACAAAAATTTTATAGTTTTCAAAAAGACCCACAAGATGACATCGCTAAGCATATATCAAAACAAGAAACATAGGTGTCGTGGATGTTGGTGAACAAATTTCTACAACTATGATAATAGCAAAGATTCTTATGACTCTCCCCCCTAGTTTTGCTCATTTCTTTAGTGCAAGGGTGTCTACAACGCCAGACCAGCAAACAATTGAGAATTTGACAGCTAGACTTATAATGGAAGAAGCAAGAGTGAATTTTTGTGGGGAAAATTCCAGTAACGGTGAAGCTCTTGCAGCGAAACAGAAACAGAATATTAGGAGTAACGAATAGCCTGGAAAATGTTTTATATGTAAAAAACATGGACACTGGAAACGTGAATGTTATTTAAATAAAACAAATATACCCAAAGAAAATGAATTAAAAGGAAATATGGTCGTATGCGAGAGAGAGGCTGCTAAAAGTATTGATTAAGAAACTGAATGGTTTGTTGTTTCAGGGGCAAGCAATCATATGACGACTCCAAAGGAAATTCGATTGGGAGATGGTAATATTATTGAGGCTTTGGGAAGTGGTGCCATTAATATTTTTTGTATAATAAGAAAAAATGGAGTGAAAATCATTTAACCTAATGTTCTTTATGTTCCTGATATACGCTTAAACTTATTTTCCACAACGAGAGCCTTAGAAAAAGGTTTGAAGATGACTTCTGATTATCAGCGTTGTGAATTTTCGAAAAATAATAGTTCTAGTGAGAGTTAGCACTCAAATATTGTTTAAACCATTAATTAAAGTAAATTTACCATCGAAACAAAATCATTTTTCTTATGTTACAGAGTCAAAACAACTGACCTTAAATGAGTGACATTGTAAATTCGGCACATCAAAACATTATACATTGCTGACGTTTTTCGAAAAATAGCAACATTACATTTAAGGACGAAAAAGAAATATTTTGTCATACACATTTCTTTTTGTTGGCCTTTTTAAGTATTTTGTAGCCTTCCATAAGTTGATTTCATCGTTTCGGTTGTTGTGAACAGTAAGATTTTTTAAAAATGTGCTAAAATTTTGATTTTTTATCTCTTTTAGTCGTTCTTTGAGCTCAGTTGTGGCTCTATTTAAATTTCTTTTATCAACCTGGATTTCTGGTTAGTTTCCATAATCGTCTCAGTCTTCTTTTATTCTGTATAAGAGGTCTGATCTCATCAGAAACAACAACTCTATTTCTCCTTATAGTTAATGGCGTTGATAAATAAGCTGCCTCATGCACTAAATTTGTAAAATTTTTTACAGCACTATCCAATTCTGCACAATCTTTAATTCTTATGTTAAGATTTATATTTCTATCTAACCAATATTTAAAGGATTCAATATCGGTTTTTGAAGTTGTGCCATAAGGTTCTCTTTCTTTGGGTAAAAATGTGTCATAGTTGACTATTAGTGGTGAGTGGTCAGAGCATAGATCATCGGTATCTAAATTACTTGGAATGCCGGAATATATAACAAAATCTAGCAAATTTTCCTAGCATCACTTGGCCAATAGGTTGGCCTTCCAGTAGACAGAACCGAAAACTTATTGCTTATTATACTTTTATACAGCTCCTTGCCTTTAGGATTACTTAACCTTGACCCCCACTATGGATGTTTGGCGTTAAAATCTCCACCAACCAGAAACGAATGACCGAGTTTTAGGAAGAATTCTTGATATTCTTGATATTTAACATTATGTCGTGGTGGAAAATATACGGAATAAATATTAATTACGTCGTTGTTGTTTTTAAGTTGTATACCAGCAGCTTGAAGATAGGGTTTCCTGAAGTCATCTAGGATATCGTACTGTATATTTGATTTCACTAATATAGCTGATCCACCATGACACCTGTCGTCTGGATGATTACAACATATGAGATCAAAACCATTGATTTTGAAAAAAGATTTTTTGTTAAAATGTGTTTCTGATATTAAAAATATGTCAATGAAGTTTAAGTTTATAAAAGTTTCAACTTCTGCTTTGTGGTTGGAAAGTCCATTCGCATTCCATAATGCTATTCTTATATTCATTTTGTTAATTTAGAAATTAACAACGTTATCATATTAACGAGATTTCCTAGTATAGTCTCAATCCTCTCCATTGAGCTATTGCTTACATTATTAGTATTATCACTCCTCAAAATTTCAGAGTAGGACAAATTTGGTTGGTGGGTTGTAGGCGTTGGGTTAGTATTAGCGTTTGCAGAATTCTGATTGCCAAATTGATTAAAATCATTTGGGTTTGTTGAAAAATATGTGGTCTGATTCTTGGTATTGTGCGACTTACGAGCAGAAAATCTTTTTGAAACTAATTGTTTGTAAATTTGACAGCCTCGATAATTGGCCGTATGGTTTTTAAGACAATTAATACAGCGAGCGGGAGTGCTGGAATTTTTGCTACATTCTGCAGTTGGATGATTTAAACCACATTTAACGCAGCTGAATGGCCTGTTACAGTACGTTTTTGTATGGCCGAATAGTTGACATCGGTGACATTGAACTATTTCAATTTGTTTTCTTGGCGCCTCTACAGTGACAATTGCATTGTTAATAGACTTAATATTAAAAATGTCCTTATTGTTTGGATGAGGATCTAAATCAACAAAAAACATAGGTAACGGCATCTTTGTTACCCTATTTTTTACATTTGTAACGTTACGAACTTGGTGACCCAACAAAATTAACTCTGCCTTAATATTTTCAGGTGGAGTCGAATAATGTAGTCCTTTGATAACCACTCTATAGGAACGCTCCTGCTTGAGCTGATAGGTATGAAATCCTATATTGCGAATCTGAAAATATTTAACTATTTTCCTATACGATTCCACAGTCTTAATCATAAGCCTAATTTGATTATTATTTAAGAATTTATAATTAAAATCTACCTTAGGTATAATTCTAGATATATTGCTTATCATTTTATCAATACTGACTACATCAGGAATGTATATCGGTGGAGGTTTAGGTGTTGTTGTTTGTGCGTCGTCATCTGCATCATCATTTTGTAAAATAGAGAACTTGTTGCTGGTTGAGGGTAAATCATCGTTGTTAAACGTTGGTCTTTTGTTCTTGTAGATTATTGGCGATTCGTTTAAATTTCTTTTTCTGTTTCTTGTAACTTTTTGCCAATGTAAAATACTGTTATCACTGGATTCACTACTAGCTTCAGCTTCATCAGCATCAGCATCCATGTTGTTGCTTCAAAAGCAGCAACAAAAGTTGATTTTCAACTTTTATTTTTTTTTCTTTTTGTTTTTGATTTTGTAATTGATTCTAATTGTTGTTTGAAATGTAACAACAACTAGTTAACACAATATATTGTTTTTAATGTTTATTTTTTTCTATTGTTTGCGATTTTTAAATAATTTTGAATTTAACTTTCGTGAAGAGCTAAACACGTCTATTCACTATGAAAGTAGATGAACCAGTGAATTATGTACTTAAAATAAATTTTTTAAATTATTTTATTGCCGTTTGAAAAATCAATAACTACGTTTAATTCAAAAGTTTATATTTACTTATTGTGTATGTATGTACTACATTATTCTTTATTATTATTTATCCTTTGGTTCTCCTGATCTAAGAATACAGTCTTCGAAACCTAGCTCGAAATTCGTTACGTATAGTACTAGTCTATAGTCTAGTCTAGTCTAGTCTATAGTCTAGTCTATAGTCTAGTCTATAGTCTAGTCTATAGTCTAGTCTATAGTCTAGTCTATAGTCTAGTCTAATAGTCTAGTCTATAGTCTAGTCTATAGTCTAAAGTCTAATAGTCTAGTCATAGTCTAGTCTAATAGTCTAGTCTAATAGTCCTAGTCTATAGTCTAGTCTATAGTCTAGTCTATAGTCTAGTCTAGTTAGTCTAGTCTATATCGAGTCCTAGTCCTACTCTATAGTCTAGTCTATAGTCTAGTCTAGTCCTATAGTCTATCTAGTCCATAGCTCTAGTCTAGTCCATAGGTCTAGTCTATTCCATAGTCTAGTCTAGTCTATAGTCTAGTTCTATTCTATAGTCTAGTCTAGTCTAGTCCCTCCTAGTCTATAGTCTATCTACAAGTCTCTAGTCTATAGTCTATAGCTAGTCCTAGTCCCTCTAGTCGATATAGTCTATATAGTCTAGTCTAGTCTATAGTCTAGTCTATAGTCTAGTCTATAGTCTAGTCTAGTCTTAGTCCTGTCTAGTCATAGTCTATTCTAGTCTATATCTAGTCTAGTCTATAGTCTATCTATCTATATTCTAGTCTAGTCCTCTAGTCTATAGTCTAGTCTAGGTCTCTAGTCTATAGTCTAAGTCTATAGTCTAGTCTATAGTCTGGTATATAGTATAGTCTAGTCTATAGTCTACTCTATAGTCTAGTCTATAATCTAGTCTATAGTCCTAGTCTATAGTCTAGTATATAGTCTAGTATATAGTCTAGTCTATAGTCTAGTATATAGTCTAGTCTATAATCTAGTCTATAGTCTAGTATATAACCTAGTCTATAGTCTAGTCTATAATCTAGTCTATAGTCTAGTCAATAGTCTAGTCTATAATCTAGTCTATAGTCTAGTATATAACCTAGTCTATAGTATAGTCTATAGTCTAGTATATAGTCTAGTATATAACCTAGTCTATAGTCTAGTCTGGTCTATAGTCTAGTATATAGTCTAGTATATAGTCTATAGTCTAGTCTATAATCTAGTCTATATTCTAGCCTATAGTCTCTCACTTGACTACTTACTTGTCCATTTTCCTTTATTCTGGGTTTTCTGCAATAACCAATTTTTAGTTTTCAATATTTTGTAATTTTTGTGCTGTTTACAAAAGACAACAAGTGCTCAAAGTAAATTAATAAAGTAGCGACACAACGAACGTCCTACAAAAACCACAGGCAATTTGTTTTGGTTATTGGGTTTGGGCTGTCAAAATTTGCAGGCTTATCAATTTACTTTGAAGTGATTGCAGTAAAAATTTTACGTGTATTTTTTTATTGTAACAAAAAAATATGTAAATAAAAAAATATAGAATTATATTTGTAAGTTAATTGTTCTGAAAATGTAAATAGAATAATGAATAAATGTAAATAAAAGAAAAAATAATTTTTCTAGAAAAGGGAAAAAAGGGTCAAAAATATTGTCAGATTTAGATCATTTTATAAGGGGGCACAAAAAAGGTAACGGGGTAGCTGAAAAAGTGCCAAATTGCGACTTAGTCGCTCAACGGTAATGCTGAGGCATACTATTCAGCAGTTAATTGAATGAGTTTTAAGGCTCAGTTAGCTGACTGTAACGGAATGTAACTACAACGGTAGAAAACAGTCGATACTGTTATGTACGAAGTAATAAGAATGGTTATGGAAATGTAATGTAACGTAACTGGAATGTTTGAATCCGTAAAAATAGAATTTCCTTACATTTTTGCTTTTATCAATGTTAACAATAAGGCAATATTAAAAACCGCGAAATATATAAATGATAATTCGAATTATAAACATAATTTAAATTTTTCGAGTATATTATGGTTATCTATATGTGGAATTGTCTAAAACTAATGTTTTAAAAAGCAAATAATTTATTTCATTATTAACGTTTATAATTTAAAATAAAAATAAACACTATTTACATTACGAAGGTTTACGGCTGCTGCTGGACAATTGATTGATTTCTCACAATTGTTCTGTTTGTTAGCCTTTTTACTTACAGAATCAGTTCATCCAGTTTGTCAGTATAATATTCCTATTTAACCAATCAAATACCCACAAGAGTTCGAAATGCCTTTCCGTTTGCATTTTACGTTTAATAGAAAAGACAAAAAACATTTTAACATACACGCCTACATAATTGGCCATTACAACCATCTAGTCTGGACTACGACATAGTTTCTTCCAACACTTTCCTGAGAAGCGGGAGCTACAGTTTAAAGTCGATTCCGAATGATCCTTTGAAGAAACAGCTGCTCATAATGTAAATGATTCTTTATTATTTTGGTTTTTGATCAGTAGTATTTTTCTGCTCTGGGCCCTATTCCACGAAACAACTTATAAATTTTTCACTTTGCGCTTATCAAATTGTATTTTTTGGCAAAGTGATAGCTGTTTCTGTTCCACAAAATTTTTTGCAAATCTCTCTTAGTACCAATAAAATTTTTGCTTTCTTTGCAAAGTCATTGCCCGCTCTTGCAAAGTTTTTCGCTCTCTTGACTGTGAAAAGTGTTCCACAAAGCATTTAACCTACTTTGCATTTGCGTGTTATCAATTTACTTTGAAGTGATTGCAGTAAAAATTTTACGTGTATTTTTTTATTGTAACAAAAAAATATGTAAATAAAAAAAGATAAGAATTATATTTGTAAGTTAATTGTTCTGAAAAATGTAAATAGAATAATGAAATAAATGTAAATAAAAGAAAAAATAATTTTTCTAGAAAAGGGAAAAAAGGGTCAAAAATATTGTCAGATTTAGATCATTTTAGTAAGGGGGCACAAAAAGTAACGGGGTAGCTGAAAAAGTGCCAAATTGCGACTTTAGTCGCTCAACGGTAATGCTGAGCATACTATTCAGCAGTTAATTGAATGAGTTTTAAGGCTCAGTTAGCTGACTGTAACGGAATGTAACTACAACGGTAGAAAACAGTCGATACTGTTATGTACGAAGTAATAAGAATGGTTATGGAAATGTAATGTAACGTAACTGGAATGTTTGAATCCGTAAAAAATAGAATTTCCTTACATTTTTGCTTTTATCAATGTTAACAATAAGGCAATATTAAAAACCGCGAAATATATAAATGATAATTCGAATTATAAACATAATTTAAATTTTTCGAGTATATTATGGTTATCTATATGTGGAATTGTCTAAAACTAATGTTTTAAAAAGCAAATAATTTATTTCATTATTAACGTTTATAATTTAAAATAAAAATAAACACTATTTACATTACGAAGGTTTACGGCTGCTGCTGGACAATTGATTGATTTCTCACAATTGTTCTGTTTGTTAGCCTTTTTACTTACAGAATCAGTTCATCCAGTTTGTCAGTATAATATTCCTATTTAACCAATCAAATACCCACAAGAGTTCGAAATGCCTTTCCGTTTGCATTTTACGTTTAATAGAAAAGACAAAAAACATTTTAACATACACGCCTACATAATTGGCCATTACAACCATCTAGTCTGGACTACGACATAGTTTCTTCCAACACTTTCCTGAGAAGCGGGAGCTACAGTTTAAAGTCGATTCCGAATGATCCTTTGAAGAAACAGCTGCTCATAATGTAAATGATTCTTTATTATTTTGGTTTTTGATCAGTAGTATTTTTCTGCTCTGGGCCCTATTCCACGAAACAACTTATAAATTTTTCACTTTGCGCTTATCAAATTGTATTTTTTGGCAAAGTGATAGCTGTTTCTGTTCCACAAAATTTTTTGCAAATCTCTCTTAGTACCAATAAAATTTTTGCTTTCTTTGCAAAGTCATTGCCCGCTCTTGCAAAGTTTTTCGCTCTCTTGACTGTGAAAAGTGTTCCACAAAGCATTTAACCTACTTTGCATTTGCGTGTTATCACTTTTCACTTTGCGTTAAAGATTAATTGTCAAAATGAGCCACAAGATGCAAATGAAAAAAAACTTGCATTGCTACACTTTATTAAAGAAAAAGTGATATTTTATTTGCTAGTTTTTAAAACAATAAAATAAATACTATTTTGAATAAAAATATTGTAACTATTTAGAAAATACTCAATGGTGTAATAGATAGCATTAGGAAAAGTATTGCAGAAGAGAAGTAAGCCTTTCCATTCCTCTCGCATGATCCACATTAATAAGGGTATCGTTCCCTTCTTCAGCATTTTCTATAGTCTATAGTCTATAGTCTATAGTCTATAGTCTATAGTCTAGTCTAGTCTATAGTCTATAGTCTATAGTCTATAGTCTATAGTCTAGTCTAGTCTATAGTCTATAGTCTATAGTCTATAGTCTATAGTCTATAGTCTATAGTCTAGTCTAGTCTAGTCTAGTCTATAGTCTAGTCTAGTCTATAGTCTAGTCTAGTCTATAGTCTAGTCTAGTCTATAGTCTATAGTCTATAGTCTATAGTCTAGTCTAGTCTATAGTCTAGTCTAGTCTAGTCTATAGTCTAGTCTAGTCTATAGTCTAGTCTAGTCTAGTCTAGTCTAGTCTATAGTCTAGTCTAGTCTATAGTCTAGTCTAGTCTAGTCTAGTCTATAGTCTAGTCTAGTCTATAGTCTAGTCTATAGTCTAGTCTATAGTCTAGTCTATAGTCTAGTCTATAGTCTAGTCTATAGTCTAGTCTATAGTCTAGTCTATTCGTCTTATAGTCTAGTCTAGTCTATAGTCTATAGTCTATCGTTCTAGTCTAGTCTAGTCTAGTAGTCTAGTCTAGTCTATAGTCTAGTTAGTCTATAGTCTAGTCTAGTCTAGTCTAGTCTAGTCTATAGTAGTCTAGTCTATATTCTAGTCTAGTCTAGTCTAGTCTATAGTCTAGTCTAGTCTATAGTCTAGTCTATAGTCTAGTCTATAGTCTAGTCTATAGTCTAGTCTATAGTCTAGTCTATAGTCTAGTCTATAGTCTAGTCTATAGTCTAGTCTATAGTCTAGTCTATAGTCTAGTCTATAGTCTAGTCTATAGTCTAGTCTATAGTCTAGTCTATAGTCTAGTCTATAATCTAGTCTATAGTCTAGTCTATAGTCTAGTCTATAGTCTAGTCTATAAAAAAAACACTATTACTATTAGTTATAGAATTATAATTCCAAAACTAATTTATATTTTAGAGTAATTCAAAAACACCGTGATGAGACACATGATAACACAGATACCAAAGTATACTCTAGTCTATATTCTAGTCTATAGTCTAGTCTATAGTCTGGTATATAGTATAGTCTAGTATAAAGTCTACTCTATAGTCTAGTATATAATCTTGTATATAGCCTAATCTATAGTCCAGTATATAATCTAGTATATAGTCTAGTCTATAGTCTAGTATATAGTTTAGTATATAATCTAGTCTATAGTCTAGTATATAACATAGTCTATAGTCTAGTATATAATCTAATCTATAGTTTAGTCAAAAGTCTAGTATGTAATCTAGTCTATATTCTAGTATATAACCTAGTCTATAGTATAGTTTATAGTCTAGTATATAGTCTAGTATATAACCTAGTCTATAGTCTGGTTTATAGTGTAGCATATAGTCTAGTATATAGTCTAGTAAATAATCTAGTCTATATTCTAGCCTATAGTCTCTCACTTGACTACTTACTTGTCCATTTTCCTTTATTCTGGGTTTTCTGCAATAACCAATTTTTAGTTTTCAATATTTTGTAATTTTTGTGCTGTTTACAAAAGACAAGCAAGTGCTCAAAGTAAATTAATAAAGTAGCGACACAACGAACGTCTACAAAAACCACAGGCAATTTGTTTTTGTTATTTGGTTTGGGCTGTCAAAATTTGCAGGCTTATCAATTTACTTTGAAGTGATTGCAGTAAAAATTTTACGTGTATTTTTTTATTGTAACAAAAAAATATGTAAATAAAAAAAGATAAGAATTATATTTGTAAGTTAATTGTTCTGAAAAATGTAAATAGAATAATGAAATAAATGTAAATAAAAGAAAAAATAATTTTTCTAGAAAAGGGAAAAAAGGGTCAAAAATATTGTCAGATTTAGATCATTTTAGTAAGGGGGCACAAAAAGTAACGGGGTAGCTGAAAAAGTGCCAAATTGCGACTTTAGTCGCTCAACGGTAATGCTGAGCATACTATTCAGCAGTTAATTGAATGAGTTTTAAGGCTCAGTTAGCTGATTGTAACGGAATGTAACTACAACGGTAGAAAACAGTCGATACTGTTATGTACGAAGTAATAAGAATGGTTATGGAAATGTAATGTAACGTAACTGGAATGTTTGAGTCCGTAAAAAATAGAATTTCCTTACATTTTTGCTTTTATCAATGTTAACAATAAGGCAATATTAAAAACCGCGAAATATATAAATGATAATTCGAATTATAGGGAGGGATGGGATGCATGCAAACAAGGTAAAGTTTCTGACTGTGGCCAACATGGCGACCACCAGGACGATCCTTGTCTTGCTGTATTCAAGTTGACACGCAGCCTCCTCGCGGCCCCTCCTGGATGGCTTTCTAGTACCCGCTAGATGTTAACTAATGCGTGCAGCGAAGTCCAATCCCCTGGACGTTAAATTTGGGTTGTGCGTAGGGCTTGGAACCCACCACGTAAAAACTTTACTCCAATGAAAACTAATATACATAATTCCAAAAAGATCCCCTTTAAAGTTGACGACCACGGCAAACGTTCAAAGGACAACGATTTAAGAATAGCCACTTGGAACGTCCGCACCCTTCACAGGGTGGGCGCTTCCGCCCAGCTGGCGGATGCCCTCAAGAAATGTAGGACTGACATCACTGCCATACAGGAAATGCGATGGATAGGGCAAGGATGCAAAAGGCTAGCATCTTGCGATGTGTACTACAGCTGCCATGTTGATAAGCACGAATTTGGATGCGGATTTGTGGTTAATAAGAGACTTCGCCACCTTGTCTCTGGGTTCACACCTGTGAACGAAAGAATAGCCACAATCCGCATCAGGGCAAAATTCTACAACATCAGCCTGATTTGTGCTCACGCCCCGACGGAAGATAAGGACGATGTGGTTAAGGATGCCTTCTACGCTAAACTCGAGGACGTATATGATAAGTGCCCGGCCCATGACGCAAAAATTGTCCTCGGGGATTTTAATGCAAAGGTCGGGCGGGAAGGTATCTTTGGCCCCACTGTCGGACAGTTCAGCCTCCACGCGAACACTACCTCCAATGGTATGAGGCTGATCGATTTCGCCGCGGCGCGTAACATGGTAGTATGTAGCACCAGGTTTCAACATCTCGACATCCACAAGGCCACTTGGATGTCCCCCGATCGATCAACTTCCAACCAGATCGATCATATTGTGATTGACGGAAGGCATGTATCCAGTGTACTAGATGTGCGCACATTTAGAGGTCCGAACGTTGACTCGGACCACTACCTTGTCGCAGCCAAGTTTCGATTGCGCATTAGCGCCTCGAGGATGGCGCGCTCTAGTACACTGCGGAAGCTGGATGTCAGGAAGCTGCGATCACAAGGGACAGTTGAGGCGTTCTCCGCTCAACTCTCGGATAAGCTCCGTCGATTCCCACCTAATCTCAACGACATTGGAGGACTGTGGGCCAACATCTCCCACTCCTTGCGCACTACTGCGGAAACAGTCCTTGGTTTCGAGCGCCCACCCCAACGAAATCAATGGTACGATGAGGAGTGTCGCGAGGCAGCTGCAGCGAAAAACGCCGCATACAAGAAGACGTTGCAGTCTGCTGCTACGCGAGCCATTGTCGAGAACTACAGAGAGAAGAGAAGGGAAGAGAGACGCCTTTTCAGACGCAAGAAAAGGGAGCAGGAAAGGCGTGAGCGTGAGGAAGTCGAGATGCATAGACGTAGGAATGACGCTAGAAAATTTTATCAGAAGGTTAAGCGTCTAACCGAGGGTTATAGACCCGGAGCGTCTTCTTGCAAGGACGAGAACGGAAACCTGGTTACAGATCCGCAGGGGGTGCTGAGGTTGTGGAGGAAACACTTCTCTACTCTGCTACAAGGCGATGACGACACCAATACCGCCTCTAGAGATGATGTTCCGAACCCGATCAATGATGACGGCGTGGAGATTCCGCCGCCTAGCTATGAAGAGGTCAAAGTCGCGATTACGCGTCTTAAAAACAATAAAGCGGCAGGTCCTGATGGCCTCCCCGCTGAATTGTTTAGGACCGGATGTAATGAGTTGGTAGGGCGCATGCACCAGCTCATCTACAAAATATGGCTAGAAGAAAGTATGCCCAACGATTGGAACCTCAGTGTCCTCTGTCCTGTCCTGAAAAAGGGAGACCCCACAATCTGCGCCAACTACAGGGGTATTAGCCTTCTCCCTATCGCATATAAGGTTCTTACAGGCGTATTGTGTGAACGACTGAAGCCACTCGTCAAAACACTGATTGGACCTTATCAGTGCGGCTTCAGACCTGGCAAATCCACCATAGACCAGATCTTCACACTGCGCCAAATCCTGGAAAAGGCCCACGAAAAACAAGTCGACACACACCATCTTTTTGTCGACTATAAGGCAGCCTTCGATAGCCCCATAAGGGATCGTGTTTATGCCGCAATGTCTGAGCTCGGTATACCTGCGAAGCTGATAAGACTATGCAGAATGACGTTGAGCAATTCCTGCAGCTCCGTCAAGGTAGGAATGGACCTCTCCGAACCTTTTGATACCGTGCGAGGTTTCAGACAAGGCGACCCCTTATCATGCGACCTCTTCAACTTCGTCATGGAGAGTGTTCTGCGAAAGGCAGGAGTGCATCGCAATGGCACTATCTTTCAAAAAAGTGTCCAATTGCTTGCGTACGCTGACGACATCGACATCATAGGGCGTACCAAGCGAGATGTTACTGCTGCCTTTAGCGCTATTGAACGGGAGTCTAAGAAGATGGGTCTGGCAGTAAATGAGGGCAAAACAAAGTATATGTTGTCGACAAGTAGAGACGTGCGGCGTATTGATTCTCAGATTACGGCCGATAACTATACTTTTGATACAGTCAAGGAATTTATTTATCTTGGCTCCGCCGTTACCACCAAAAATGATGTCAGTCTGGAGATCAAACGCAGGATTACTCTTGCCAACAGGTGCTACTATGGTCTCAATAGGCAATTGAGCAGCAGAGACCTCTCTCGTGCGACAAAATTAATACTCTACAAGACGCTCATCTTACCCGTGCTTCTTTATGGCGCAGAGGCATGGACCCTATTAAGAACTGATGCAGCAGCCTTGAGGGTATTCGAGAGGAAAGTCCTACGTAAGATCTTCGGTCCTGTGCGAGTTGGCGATGATTTCCGCATCCGATCTAACAGTGAGCTGTATGAGCTCCTCAACGACATAGATGTTGTGCAGCGTATTAATATCCAGCGGCTGCGCTGGCTCGGCCATGTCGTTCGAATGGAGGAGGATGCTCCGGCGAAACGGGTATTTGATGCGGGGATCTGCGGAAGTCGGCGAAGAGGACGACCTTGTATCCGTTGGAAGGACCAAGTCGAGGAAGCCCTGTCATCGATTGGTGTGACCAACTGGCGTAGGCGCGCAAGAAGCAGAGGCGCCTGGAAGGATGTATTACGGCAGGCCGAAATCCGTTAATCGGGTTGTTATGGCCAATTAAGTAAGTAAGTAAGTAATTCGAATTATAAACATAATTTAAATTTTTCGAGTATATTATGGTTATCTATATGTGGAATTGTCTAAAACTAATGTTTTAAAAAGCAAATAATTTATTTCATTATTAACGTTTATAATTTAAAATAAAAATAAACACTATTTACATTACGAAGGTTTACGGCTGCTGCTGGACAATTGATTGATTTCTCACAATTGTTCTGTTTGTTAGCCTTTTTACTTACAGAATCAGTTCATCCAGTTTGTCAGTATAATATTCCTATTTAACCAATCAAATACCCACAAGAGTTCGAAATGCCTTTCCGTTTGCATTTTACGTTTAATAGAAAAGACAAAAAACATTTTAACATACACGCCTACATAATTGGCCATTACAACCATCTAGTCTGGACTACGACATAGTTTCTTCCAACACTTTCCTGAGAAGCGGGAGCTACAGTTTAAAGTCGATTCCGAATGATCCTTTGAAGAAACAGCTGCTCATAATGTAAATGATTCTTTATTATTTTGGTTTTTGATCAGTAGTATTTTTCTGCTCTGGGCCCTATTCCACGAAACAACTTATAAATTTTTCACTTTGCGCTTATCAAATTGTATTTTTTGGCAAAGTGATAGCTGTTTCTGTTCCACAAAATTTTTTGCAAATCTCTCTTAGTACCAATAAAATTTTTGCTTTCTTTGCAAAGTCATTGCCCGCTCTTGCAAAGTTTTTCGCTCTCTTGACTGTGAAAAGTGTTCCACAAAGCATTTAACCTACTTTGCATTTGCGTGTTATCACTTTTCACTTTGCGTTAAAGATTAATTGTCAAAATGAGCCACAAGATGCAAATGAAAAAAAACTTGCATTGCTACACTTTATTAAAGAAAAAAGTGATATTTTATTTGCTAGTTTTTAAAACAATAAAATAAATACTATTTTGAATAAAAATATTGTAACTATTTAGAAAATACTCAATGGTGTAATAGATAGCATTAGGAAAAGTATTGCAGAAGAGAAGTAAGCCTTTCCATTCCTCTCGCATGATCCACATTAATAAGGGTATCGTTCCCTTCTTCAGCATTTTCTAGACCTAATTCATCGATTTCATCGTCACTGTCTTCAGTGGATGGCATGTTTTCACTACTTCTTCCAATGCTACAGGCAATATTGTGTAAGATGGCACAAATAATAACCACCTTTCCTACAAACTCAGGCCTTATTCGCAGGTAATTTAGACACGGAAATCTTTCTTTAGGAATGCCAAAACTATTTTCAGTTATGCGCTGCGTTTTTTTGTGGCAACGGTTGAAAGCTTCTTCAGCAGGGTTATCAGGATTTCGGCGTAATGGTGGTATCAACCAATTTTTCAATCCGTAAGAACTATCACCCAAAACAACAGCATCCGGCTTATGACCGAATTCCGTAAAACTCTTGAATCATGAACACTACCCGACCAACTTGCATTTACACTGTAATGAGTGGTTACCATGCCGGTCCATATATGTTTCCTCGTGTAATGAAGGCGCATCAATTTTAACGATTGTGCCATTCAAACAACCACATACACAGGGGAATCCACCCATCTCAAAAAACTTTTCAGCAATACCACTAATGGCCCGATGACACACCGCACTGTGTTTTGAAATAAAACGTCTATTAAAATGTCGACAACTCTATGGATGGTTCTGCAAACTCCATGGTACTGGCAACCATTTCCAAGCCAAAGCAGGCACAGTAGAAGTTGATTTTCAGCAGATAACGAAGGACTGCGTTTTGTTTTGTGCTTTTTTTTTAATTTTACTTAAAATAAATCAACTTGGATTTGATTTAATCTAAAGCACTCTTTAAAATTAAAATTTTATAGTCCCGAAAAATTATTTCAGTCTCTACAATTTCTTCTTATTGCCACTTCTTCACGATCGTCGATCAAAAACTCGCGTCTTAACATTTTGAAAGTTTCACTTATAACTAGTGATGAATATGAATTTGCAAAGAGATCATTTACCTTGCAAATTTTTGATAAACTTATCGATATTTGCTTTGCAAAAATAAAATTTACAGTTTTTGTGGAACGAAACAGTCTTTGCAAATTACACTTTTCAATTTTAGCTTTGCACTTTGTAGATAAGAGAACGTACATGGAACAGAAATCACAAAGAGAATAAAAAAATTGTAAAGACTTTGCAAATTTTACTTATCAGTTTTAACTTATCACTTATCAAATTTTATAGTTCTGAGGAACATAAAGTTTTGCAAATTGTCGAAAAATTTGATAAGTTCAAAGTGAAAAGTTGACAAGTTGTTTCGTGGAATAGGGCCCTGCTCTCAAAAATTCTAAGCAGCCAACATTATGGCAGAAAAACACTTAGCAGTATTTTCTGTCGAACAGCCGAGCTGCTGCCTGTCGTCTATGTGTTTATACGTTTAAGGTTCAAATAGTTATGACTTAACCATTAACCAACTGTTTTAACCAACCTTATGGACATCACCACAAACAGCTGATTTTGATTTTCACTCTTCAAAAATATTAAAGAATTACAACGTAAACAGATGTTTATGGTTATGGCAAGACTGATTGTTGCTAATAATAAAGTTATGATTATGACATTATGGATATTGTTTTGTTCCTTTCCCATTATTTCCTCATATTATATTCGAAGATATTGAATATTAGTTTATGCTGCCTGAATTCTGAATATGCAAAAAACACAAGGTTTTAGGAAACTGTTACATAATAAATACAAAAATTTGATCAGAAAGTCAAGAAGACGATCATGTAAGGAATGTATGAAGTCTTTCCTAGACGTGTTTTACAATACCATCTTACATTTAAAAATCTTATGGATCCTAGCCTACCAATCGCACTGACATTGTAGATATACTTTTCGAGACATATTTCCTCAAGAAAATACATCATCAGTCCTCGGCGATCCCAACAAAACATTCATAAGATAGAACAATCTATTTCCATACAAAATGACATAAAAAATCGTCGACAAATCTTAACAAAAAACATATTTTTTTGATAAGGCGTAAAGAAAATTAAAACAAAAAGTAAAACAAACATAAAAACAGTAAGGTAATTTAACATATGTTTAACCGTAATTGACAGTATTTGAAGTTGCACTTATCGACTTTATTATGGGCAAATTGCCGACGTATTCTGTTTTACTTTGACAGCGTCTTTTCTTACTCTCTGAATTGTGGTCTCACAATCATACCTGTTAAATTTCGATTACGATTAGTAATCAATTACATTACTATTTAAAACTAATGGTAATGATTGTATAATTCTACGAAAATTTTTTTTGAATTACTAATTGATTACGAGTACAATATAATCAAAAAATAATCAGGATTACTGGCGATTAGTCTAATAATAATAAATAATCAAAATTAATCCAAAAGTAATCGCATTATTTTCAATAATTACTTTCAAATTTCTTTTTGATTATTATACAATACAGCAAGCAACATCGAACGTATCGTTTTAAAGCGGACGCTTGGAAAATAATAAATTAAAAAACTGTTTAAAATGAATTGTGAAATAAATCAAAAGCATATTAAATAATTTCTTAAAAGTGATATTAAAAAAAAAATAAATTCTTTGTAACAAAAGCGTTATATATTCTGAATTAAGCAATACAACAATACATTCAGCTGATATCTTCAAAAAAAAAAAATATATATATATATATAACATACAATATACATATATAGAAAAAAATATATGAACATAAAGTAAACAAGAAAACAAATTGAAAATTTAGAACAAAACAGACCGAAACATATACAAATTGAATTATAAAAATAAATAGAAATAAAGAACAAAAATAAATCAAATACACAAAGAATTCCTAAATCAAATATATTTAATACCGTTTTTTTACAACAATTACAACATATATAGAAACAATAATTTGTAAAACAAAAATTGTTTTTTTTTAACTACAACAATCATGATCATCAGTTTTTGTTTACTTGTCAAGTTGAATAATAGAGTTACCATTTGTTTCTAATTTTTACTACACTGAGCAAAGTATTATATTATTAATGTTAAAAATGGCTTGCTTATTGAAAAATTGTACTATAAAAAGTGAAGATGAAAGAATGATCGTTTGTTGACTGTGTCAACTTTAAATGTAGTGGTCTTTCATGACTCGTTGCTGAAGCCGTATCTAGAAATAAAGGTCTTCATTGGTGTTGCGAAAATTGTAGAAAAATCGGAGTAAACTATTAGCGTTTTTTCCAAGAGACTAAAAACAAATTCACCGAACTTCAAGAAGAGGCAATTAAATTAAATAATCGCATAGCGGCATATGGAAAATTGTTTGATGATTTTATATCTTTGGATAATTTAAAATCTCCTCCACAGTCTTCTCCAACACGTCGTTAATCGGCAAGAAATATAAATAAAGATAAACGTGACGACCAAGCAATTGTTTCTGCGCCTCCATGTAACTCAGCATCCGATTGTAATGTTCGATCCTCCAATATTGCTGAAATAAATAGTAATAAATTATATCGTGAGGGAGGGATGGAATGCATGCAAACAAGGCAAAGTTTCTGACTGTGGCCAACATGGCGACCACCAGTTCGATCCTTGTCTTGCTGTATTCAAATTGACTCGCAGCCTCCTCGTGGCCCCCCTGGATGGCATTCTAGCACCCGCTAGATGTTAACTAATGCGTGCAGCGAGGTCCAATCCCCTGGACGTTAAATTCGGGTTGTGCGTAGGGCTTGGAACTCACCACGTAAAAATTATATCCAATGAAAACCAAAACAATAGCCTCTACAAAGATCCCCTCTAAAGTTGAAAACCACGGCAAACGTTTCAAGGACAACGATTTAAGAATAGGCACATTGAACGTCCGCACCCTTTATAGGGCAGGCGCTTCCGCCCAGCTGCCATGTTGATAAGCACGAATTCGGATGAGGATTTGTGGTTAATAAGAGACTTCGTCACCTTGTCTCTGGGTTCACGTCAGTGAACGAAAGAATAGCCACAACCCGCATCAGGGCAAAATTTTACAACATTAGCCTAATTTGTGCTCACGCTCCGACGGAGGAAAAGGACGATATGGTTAAGGATACCTTCTATGCTAAACTCGAGGACGTATACGATAAGTGCCCGGCCCATGACGACAAAATCGTCCTCGGGGATTTTAATGCGAAGGTCGGGCGGGAAGGTATCTTTGGCCCCACTGTCGGACAGTTCAGCCTCCACGCAAACACTACCTCCAATGATATGAGGCTGATCGATTTCGCCGCGGCGCGTAATATGGTAGTATGTGGCACCAGGTTTCAGCATCTCGACATTCACAAGGCCACTTGGATGTCCCCCGACCGATCAACATCCAACCAGATCGATCATATTGTGATTGACGGAAGGCATGTATCCAGTGTACTAGATGTGCGCACATTTAGAGGTCCAAACATCGACTCGGACCACTACCTTGTCGCAGCCAAGTTCCGAGCGCGCATTTGCGCCTCGAGGCCTGCGCGCTCTAGTGCACTGCGAAAGCTGGACGTTAAGAAGCTGCGATCACAAAGGGCAGCTCCGTCGTTCCCCATCCAATCTCAGCGACAGTGGCGGATTGTGGGCCAACATCTCCCACTCCTTGCGCAATACTGCGGAAACAGACCTTGGTTTCTAGCGCCTACCCCAACGAAATCAATGGTATGATGAGGAGTATCGCGAGGCAGCTGCAGCGAAATACGCCGCATACAGAACAACGTTGCAGTCGGCCGCTACGCGAGCCATTATCGAAAGTTACAGAGAGAGGAGAAGGGATGAGAGACGCCTTTTCAGACGCAAGAAGAGGGAGCAGGAAAGGCGTGAGCGTGAAGAAGTCGAGATGTACAGATGTAGGAATGATGCTCGAAAATTTTATCAAAAGGTTAAGCGTCTGACCGAGGGGTATAAGCCCAGAGCGTCTTCCTGCAAGGATGAGAATGGAAACCTGGTTACAGATCCGCAAGGGATGCTGAGGTTGTGGAGGAAACACTTCTCTACGCTGCTGCAAGGCGATGACGACATCAATACCGCCTCTAGAGATGATGTTCCGAACCCAAGCGATGATGACGGCGTGAAGATCCCGTCGCCTAGCCATGAAGAGGTTAAAGTCGCGATTATGCGACTTAAAAACAACAAAGCGGCAGCTCCTGATGGCCTCCCTGCTAAATTGTTTAAAACCGGATGTAATGAGTTGGTAGGGCGCATGCACCAGCTCATCTACAAAATATGGCTAGAGAAAGTATGCCCAACGATTGGAACCTCAGTGTCCTCTGCCCTGTCCTGAATAAGGAAGACCCTACGATATGCGCCAACTACAGGGGTATAAGCCTTCTTCCTATCGCATATAAGGTTCTTACAGGCGTATTGTGTGAACGACTGCAGCCACTCGTGAAAACACTGATTGGACCTTACCAGTGCGGCTTCAGACCTGGCAAGTCCACCATCGACCAGATCTTCACACTACGCCAAATCCTGGAAAAGACCCACGAAAATCAAGTCGACACACACCATCTTTTTGTCGACTATAAGGCTGCTTTCGATAGCCCCATAAGGGATCGTGTTTTTGCCGCAATGTCTGAGCTCGGTATACCTGCGAAGCTGATAAGGCTACGTTGAGAAATTCCTGAAGCTTCGTCAAGGTAGGAATGGGCCTCTCCGAACCTTTTGATACCGTGCGAGGTTTCAGACAAGGCGATCCCTTATCATGCGACCTCTTCAACTTCGTCATGGAGAGTGTTCTGCGAAAGGCGGGAGTGCATCGCAATGGCACTATTTTTCAAAAAAGTGTCCAGTTGCTTGCGTATGCTACCGACATCGACATCATAGGGCGTACCAAACGAGATGTCACTGCTGCCTTTAGTGCTATTGAACGGGAGTCTAAGAATATGGGTCTGGCAGTAAATGAGGGCAAAACGAAGTATATGTTATCGACAAGTAGAGCAGTGCGGCGTATTGATTCCCAAATTACGGCCGATAACTATACTATATAGTCAAGGAATTCATTTAACTTGGCTCCGCCGTTACCACCGAAAATGATGTCAGTCTGAAGATCAAGCGCAGGATTACTCTTGCCAACAGGTGTTATTATGGTCTCAATAGGCAATTGAGTAGCAGAGACCTCTCTCGCAAGACAAAACTAATACTCTACAAGACGCTCATCCTACCCGTGCTTCTTTATGGCGCAGAAGCATGGACCCTATTAAGAACTGATGCAGCTGCCTTGAGAGTATTCGAGAGAAAAGTCCTACGTAAGATCTTCGGTCCAGTGCGAGTTGGCGATGATTTCGCAGCCGATACAATAGTGAGCTGTATGAGCTCCTCAACGACATGGACGTTGTACAGCGTATTAATATCCAGCGGCTGCGCTGGCTAGGTCATGTCGTTCGAATGGAGGAGGATGCTCCGGCGAGACGAGTATTTGATGCGGGGATCTGCGGAAGTCGGCGAAGAGGACGACCTTGTATCCGAGGAAGCCCTGTCATCGATTGGTGTGACCAATTGGCGTAGGCGCGCAAGAAGCAGAGGCGCCTGGAAGGATGTGATGCGGCAGGCCGAAATCCGTTAATCGGGTTGTTATGGCCAATTAAGTAAGTAAGTAAGTAAATTATATCATGAACCCCATCCACCATAATCTATCAATACTCCAATTACGATTAATCCTCCTGCATCCATAAATAATGAATCCAGGTACATTCCTCTCCAAGCAGTTCCTCCGAAGAAGACAATTTTCATTTCGCTTTTACATCACGATACAATACCTGAATCTGTTGATTACTACATAAGAAATATTGTTGGTAATGATGCGGATATATCAATACAGAAATTTAACTATTCTCAACCTAGATCTATCTCATCATTTAAAATTACCATTTCGGCGGATATTTTTGAAACTCTACTTAATCCGAATTTCTGGACAACAAACACTATAGTTCGTGAATATATCTACAGAGCTAGACCCCAAAGTATTGTCGTACTTCCACAGCGTGAATCTTTTGTTCCAAAAAACTAACTGATGAGTTTATGTCCATCGCTTATCAAAATGTTCGTGGCTTGAGGAAAAAACTAACAACATTATGCACGAATAGTTTTAATATTGACCAACAAGTATTAGTATTCACGGAGACATGGTTAAATGAAAATTTTTTAAATACTGAAATACTCTGTAATAAATTTAGAATCTTTCGTCGTGATCATGGCAACAAAACTACAGGAGGAGGTGTCCTTATTGCTACCTCTTATAATTTACGTTTTGAGCTTGTAGTAATTGATACACCTCATGATATTGAATTTATAGCTGTTTCAATAAAAATGAATGGTCATCGTATTTTTATTACCTGTTCCGCCATCTTCTCCACAAGTTGTATACTTAAAACATGCAGAAGCTATTAGTTCTGTAGCTCATTCTTCAAATAACGGTGATTTTATTTTTGTCCTTGGAGATTTTAATCTACCATCAATTTAATGGAAATACTTACCAGATGATGGTTATTACATTCAAATGAAGCTAAATTCAAATTTCGACGAATTTTTTAATATATTATATGATTTAGGTCTATTTTAAATTAATGGGATTCCAACCATTAAACGCTCATTCCTTATTACCAGTCATGTGGATTCTTATCACCCAACGCTCGTTTTAAAAACATCAATTCCTTTTAACTTATCGATGCCTTCGTGTGGTAAAAATGAAAAAGTTTTTTCATTTAAGCACACCAACTATAATATGTTAAATGAACTCCTAATCAATACGAATTGGTATTCCTTATTTTCATGCTATACTAATGTTGATGATATGTCTAATGCCTTTTACTCCAAGGTGAATACCTTTTTGAATTTATGTGTTCCAAAGCAAATATCAATACAACTATCCGGTCCTCCATGGAATAATAAACAACTTGCTCGTGTGAAAAATAAGAAGAATAAATACTATAAAAAGTTTAAACGATCTGATTGTTATATTGATTATATAAGATATTCTATTACCCGTGCTGAATCCACAATACTTAATAAGTCATGTTACGATAAATATGTAAATACAATGAAGTACAACTGTCGCCTAATGGCTCATAAGTCCATTAATTTGATTTTATTTATTTAATTTTAATTATTTGTTAATTTAAATATTGTTTGTGAGCTACCTTAATGTTTATTGAAATTGTCTGATTTATCAATTATGATGATTATGTTGTCGTTGGGTTCATTGACCGTTAGGATGTTTTTTATTGTTTGTATTCATTTTTATCCTTATTTGTTTACGAACTAATAAGAATAAGGATCTTGTTTACGAACTAAACGCATTCTTTGTCCCTAAAATATACTGCAGTTTATTTATATATTTGGAAATGAACTGTTGTAAAAATACATAGGAAACAGAAATTGTAGGCTCAGTAACTACTGACTCTAATTAGAAAATTTAGTTTGTTGGGGATAAAGACTGCGGTAAGTTCTTTTATCTTTTTATTTGTAATAATTTAATATTTTTTATTAGAAATAAACGGTGGCTCAAATAAATTGTTCATAATACAACAAATTGTGGTTGGTTTATTTGGGACCAGTTAAATTCGCTTTCCTCAACATATAGGCTCAGGTCGCAGCCAGCGACAAATTTTATTTCGCATCCTGAGCGAAGTGGTTCTAAGCTGCCAGAACAAATTAAATATTTGGATTGATTATGGTTCCAAGCTGCCGGAACAAAAATTGAAAGAATTGCGAACGGATTCTAAGTTTTGCCGGAACGAAGTGTTTTAAAGAATTTAAATTTGTGTGGTTCCTGTTTATTTAATTTTTAATTTAATTTAATCTAAATTTTTGTGCCTGCCGAAATAAATTGATTTTTTGTGAAATATTTGGAGTGTGTTGCTGATAAATATTTGTGAATTTGTGTGCCCTGTGAAAATATTTGTGCTGCATAATGCAACGGTCGCCACCTAGAAAAAGTTCTCGCTTACAGACAGCAACGAGCCAAAATGCAAAGAGTTCCATGCCAGCCGGAACAGAGAGTTCAGCACAAGTTTCTCAAATGCCGTCGGCACTAAATGCAAGCTCTGTTGTCCCCGAATCGGCAATAACTGTAACTTGTGCCTCCATTAGTGCCCCTAGTGAAACCACACCTGCTGTAACGACGCAAAACATTTTTAGCTCGGCAAATGAAGAGACCCTTGGCCTGCCGACGTTAGTGCCCGGTCCTAGTGTGAGAACCTAGCCACCACAAGCTACATCTGATACGGTGCACCTGCAACGACAGATTGATATCCTGCAAACCCAGTTGGCAAACGCTCAACGTGCTTTAAGAGCAAGTCAAAATTTAAATGTGCCAAGTGTTATTGGACAAAATGCACCAGTCATCCAAAGCATTAGCAGTGGCCCTGAAGACATGGTTGATCGCCGGAATCCAACGCCATATTCCTACGTTAGTCAGCCAGACCAGTTAATGACATCTCAGCCTCTTTTTGTTTCCCCTGCTACAGTGCCCATGCCAGTACAACGCAAACTTTATGATCTGCTCGAATTTTTTGGTACTTCCGAGGACTGGCCAATGTTCTTGTCTGCCCTTGAACATTCGACAGCCGCATATTCGTATAATAATTTTGAAAATTGTTTGAGACTCCAGAAGGCTCTGAAAGCTGAGGCCAGAGAGTGTGTGAAGTCGTTGTTCATCCACCCAAGTAATGTGCCAACGGTTATAGAGCAATTAAAGCTGCAATATGGTCGCCCAGAGCTACTTATTCGATGCCAATTGCAACAGATGAAGGAAGTTCAGCCTATACCTGAAAACGCGATCGATAAATTGGTGCCATATTCCATTAAAGTTAGAAATTTAGCAGCATTTTTGGAATCTGCCAATGGTCATCAACATTTGTCGAACCCAACTTTGATGGAGGAGTTAGTCCAGAAGCTTCCAATGAGTAAACGTTTGGATTGGGCCCAGTTTACCTCAACTTTACCTCAGTTGCCTACTATTTTGGATTTTAGTACCTGGCTCCAACGTGTTGCAAATTTGGTAAGAAGTGTGCAAATAAGTAGTTCAAGTGGCTATAGATTTAGCAGTGATGCAAAACGAAAAGTGGTTTTATATGCTTCTGATGGCCCAGAACGGCAGTTAAAATGTTTTTATTGTGTTGGCCCACATAAAATTTGTGACTGTAAAAAATTTTTGGAATTGAGTGTGCCTAATAGTGAAGTGAAGAGATTGAAATTGTGCTTTTCGTGTCTCAGTGGTGGCCATTCAAGTAAAGATTGTCGTCGGCGCAAACAGTGTCCCATGGAAAGGTGCCAAAGAAATCACAATAAATTATTGCATGAAATTAAGCCTAATGTACCAAGTCAAAGACCTGGAAATGTGTCCCCTACAGAAAGTGTGTCAGCAGTCGAGTCAGTGCTTAGTTGTGTTTCCAGTGCTTGTGAAAAGAGTGATTTGCTGTTCAGAGTGCTCCCAGTGGTTCTCTATTGACCAAATTGTGCTATTGAAACTTATGCGCTACTAGATGAAGGTTCTTCAGTCACGATGGTGGATAGCTCTTTAGTGAGACAGCTTGAATTGAAAGGTCGACAAAGTAAATTGAATTTGAGTTGGTATGGTGGTAAATCGGTACAAGAACCAGTTATGGTGGTCGATCTTCATGTGAGCGGTGCTTTTAAGAAAAGGAAATATTCCTTAAAAAATGTATATGGTGTCTCGAACTTGAAATTGCTTAGTCAGACTTTTAATGCAGATTTAATAAAGAATCGTGGTGTGCCTATAAGCTCATATAAATGTGTGGCTCCAAAGGTACTAATTGGATTAGACCATTGCCATTTAGGATTGCCCGATGAAATAGTCCCCTTGGAACATGCTGGTCCATATGCTACCAATACGCCTCTTGGATGGGTTGTTTTTGGAAACGTGAAAGGAGGTCGCCCTGGAACACAAACTTGTTTGTTGACAACACAGTTGGATAACTTGAATAATTTGGTGGCAAGTTATTTTGAAACGGAAAATTTTGGCGTCAAGGCTCTACCGGTGATTGAGTCAAGAGATGATATGCGAGCACGAGAGATATTAAGAAATTCGACGAAAAGGGTTGCCGGAAGATTTGAATCCAGACTACTATGGTGTAATGATGACATAGTCCTGCCGGATAGCTATTCTATGGCCCTCAATCGATTTTTTGGACTGGAGAGAAAAATGAAAAATAATCCTGATTTTGGTGTGGCCTATAAAAAAATAATGAGGGAATATTTGAAAAAGAATTATGTACGCAAATTATCATTGAGTGAAGTTGATACAGTTCATCCGAGAACGTGGTACTTGCCCCACTTTGGTGTTGTGAACCCTAATAAGCCAGGGAAAATTCGTTTGGTATTTGATGCAGCAGCAAAGGTGGAAGGTGTCTCATTAAATTCGAAGTTGTTGAAAGGCCCTCAGCAGTACAAACCGTTGCCATCAGTTTTGTTAAATTTCAGAGTCGGTTCCGTAGCTGTGTGTGGAGACATTAAAGAAATGTTTCATCAAGTTGTTGTTGCTGATGAAGACAGATGTTCGCAGAGGTTTTTGTGGCGAGATGATGATAGTGGTTCGCCGGAAGTGTATGAAATGCTTCTGATGACGTTTGGAGCTGCCTGTTCGCCCATTATGTAAAGGAAACAAATGCAATGGAATATAGAGATCGTTTCCCTAGAGCCGTGAAGTCAATTCTGGATCATCATTACGTAGATGACTTTGTAGATAGTTTTGATAGCCCGTCAAAAGCCATTGCAATTGCCGCACAAGTTTGTAAAATACATAAAGCTGCTGGTTTTGAAATGCGGAATTTTACATCGAATTCCTCAGAGGTGGTCGTGGCTCTAGAAGGCAGTTTAAATCACCAGGTCAGTTTCTCAGGTGGCTTAAATGAGTTGGACGGTTCAACTGAAAAGGTACTTGGCATGTTATGGGATCCAAAGGACGACGCGTTCAAATTTGTTTCGAAATTCCATCGCGTGAATTTTGACATCATCAATGGTAAAAGGTGTCCCACAAAGCGTGAGTTGTTATGTGTCGTAATGTCCATTTTTGATCCAATTGGTTTTTTGTGCCATTTTATGATAACTGCTAAACTTTTGATGAGAGAAGTTTGGAGACATAGTGTGCTTTGGGACGAGATGTTACCCGCGCCATTACAAGTGATGTGGAATAATTGGCGCCAAGAATTAAGAAACGTTGTCCATGTAATGTCGATTTTATTTTGGAAATGGTTTGCCCTTGGAGTTAGAGTTGCATGTTTTTGTTGATGCCAGTGAAGATGCTTTCGGTGCAGTGGCCTATTGGAGATATACAATAGCTGGTGGACAAATAGGAGTGTCGTTTATATCTGCCAAGTCGAAATGTGCCCCATTGAAATGTATGACCATTCCCAGATTAGAACTACAAGCCGCCGTTTTGGGGACCCGATTGATGGACACTATAATGAAGGAATATGAGCTTAAAGTTTCTCGCCGAATCTGTTGGAGTGATTCTACAACCGTCATTAGTTGGATTGGTTCTGAAAGTAGAAGATATAAACCGTTTGTTGCCCATCGAATTGCCGAAATTCTTGATTCGACACGCCCGACTGATTGGAGATGGTTGCCTACAGATCTCAATGTTGCCGATGATATTACGAGAGCTAAAAATGAAGTTGATTTTTCCATTGAAACACGTTGGTTCCAAGGACCTCAATTTTTATATGAAACCGAAGCTGAAGATTTATGTGAAGAAGAACTACGCCCCAAATTTGTCATGCTGGTTAGTACAAATTTAGTTATTGATTTCAATCGTTTTTCTTCATTTCTCAGGCTTAAACGAACAATGGCTTGGGTTCTGAGATTTACAAATCGATGCCGAAAAAATGATAAATATAAAGGTACGAAATGCCTGTGTGCTGAAGAGTTAAGGGTTGCTGAAAATAATCTGTGTCGTCTGTCCCAAGAAGAATGTTTCGCCCTTGACATAAACATTTTAAAAAATGGTGGTTCTTTAAAAAAGGAAAACGAGTTGTTTTCGCTTTCGCCTTATTTGGATGAAAACAATTTACTTCGAGTGAGCGGTCGTATTGATGCTGCGAGCTGGTTGCCTTTAGATGCCAGGCACCCTATTATTTTGTCACCCTGTCACCGCTTTTCACAACTATTTATAGCCCATATGCACAACAAGATGAAACATCAAAATTTTGAGGCTACCATAGGCGAAATAAGGAAAAGGTTTTGGATTCCACGACTACGAAAGCTGTTGAGTAAGACCACATCAAATTGTAACGTTTGTAAGATTCGTCGTGCCGTGCCAGTGGCTCCTTTTATGGGATCACTTCCAAGAGATAGACTAACACCATACGTCCGTGCATTTACTTATACTGGTGTGGACTATTTTGGACCAATAAATGTAACTATTGGTAGACGTCATGAAAAACGTTGGGTTGCACTGTTTACGTGTCTCACAGTTAGAGCAATACATCTAGAAGTGGCCTATGATCTTTCGACTGATGCGTGTATTTTGTGTATACGGAATTTTATAAATCGTCGTGGGACCCCGTTGAAAATGCGAAGCGACAACGGAAAGAATTTTGTTGGAGTTAATCAGGAAGCCCAGCGATTTGACGAAGTTTTCGATCTGGTTAAAATTGGAGATGAGTTGTCCACAAAGGGCATTGAATGGGAGTTTCATTGTCCACATAATCCGGCAGAAGGCGGTATATGGGAGCGAATGGTTCAATGTGTTTAAAAAGTCTTAAGAGTATCTCTAAAAGAAGTCGCCCCAAAAGAGCACACGTTACAAAGTTTTTTAATTGAAGCCGAAAACATCGTAAATTCTCGTCCATTGACTCACTTGCCTGTCATTCCTGAAGAAGAAGAACCATTGACGCCAAATCATTTCTTGTTGGGTTCTGCAAATACGGCTCAAACACCCGAAGGTATTGAAATTACAAAGCCAGTGGTATTGAAAAAGCAGTGGCGTATTGCTCGACAGTTAAGAGATCATTTCTGAAAAAGATGGATTGTGGAATATTTGCCCACACTTACAAGGCGATCCAAATGGTGTGAATACACCAAACCAGTCGCTCCGGGTGATCTCGTACTAATTTGTGATCCAGCTGTTTCCCGTCGAGAGTGGAAGAGAGGTCGTGTCATAAGTGTGTTTCCTGGCAGTGATGGTGTAATACGAAGAGCAGATGTTCAAACAAGTAGTGGAATACTTAAACGCCCAGTTTCCAAACTAGCAGTTCTTGATTTGGATGGTGAATCGTTGCCGATCCACGGAGGTGGGAATGTCGCCTAATGGCTCATAAGTCCATTAATTTGATTTTATTTATTTAATTTTAATTATTTGTTAATTTAAATATTGTTTGTGAGCTACCTTAATGTTTATTGAAATTGTCTGATTTATCAATTATGTTTGTTTTTATTGTTTGTATTCATTTTTATCCTTATTTGTTTACGAACTAATAAGAATAAGGATCTTGTTTACGAACTAAACGCATTCTTTGTCCCTAAAATATACTGCAGTTTATTTATATATTTGGAAATGAACTGTTGTAAAAATACATAAGGAAACAGAAATTGTAGGCTCAGTAACTACTGACTCTAATTAGAAAATTTAGTTTGTTGGGGATAAAGACTGCGGTAAGTTCTTTTATCTTTTATCTTTTATTTGTAATAATTTAATATTTTTTATTAGAAATAAACGGTGGCTCAAATAAATTGTTCATAATACAACAAATTGTGGTTGGTTTATTTGGGACCAGTTAAATTCGCTTTCCTCAACATATAGGCTCAGGTCGCAGCCAGCGACAACAACTTTAAGCGTAATCCGAAATCATATTTTAAATTTGTTAATTCAAAGAGAAAAGAGATTTCAGCCGATTGAATCTAGCGATGACAGCGTTATAAGCAATTTATTTGCCAATTTCTTTTCCACAACTTATTCGGATGCAACTTATAACGATTCCATTGAGTATCCCTTTAAAATAAATACAAATTCCACTGTGTCTATATTTTTAATCAACGTTCCTGCTATTTCTATGGAATTAAGAAAGCTAAAGTTCTCCTATAACTTTGGACCTAATAACATTCCTAGTAACATTTTAATTAATTGATACTTATTCAACAAATCGATTAAATGTGGTTATTTTCCTAACGTTTGGAAGGATTCATTCATTATTCCTTTGTTCAAATCAGGAAATAAATCCGATGTTACAAATTATCGTGGTATTGCAAAACTGAGTATAATTCCACAACTATTTGAAAAAATGATTACTGATGATTTATGTCATCAGGTTTCTAACTTGATATCACCTTATCAGCACGGTTTCAGGAAGAAGTGTTCGACTACAACAAACCTGCTTTATATTTCAACAGTTGTTTATCGAGGATTTTTTCATCAGCAACAAACAGATGTTATCTACACGGATTTCAGCAAGGCTTTTGATAAAGTTAAGTTAATGAAGAGGAAACTTCATTTAATGAGATTTACTGATCTTAGTTTAAAATGGATTTACTCATATTTAACTAACAGAAAACAAACCGTACTTTTTAAAAACTGCTGCGCCAGAAGTATTGATTTCCATTCTGGTGTACCTCAGGGTAGCTATCTTGGACCGCTTCTGTTTTCATTGTTTATTAGCGACTTACCTGATATTATTCACTATTCCAATATCCTAACGAACGCTGATGACGTAAAAATTTTCCTAAGTTATCGCCAAATTTCCGATCAGAAACTACATCAAAGGACTTAAATTCGTTTCATTTATGGTATAATTCAAATTTAATGCAGCTTGATCAAAAAAAATGTAAATACATGAGATTTGTAAGGATTTGCAAAATATGCTTTTGATGGATACGATCTTGAGCTTGTAGATAACTTCCTTGATCTAGGAGTTTTACTTGATTCCAAACTAAATTTTATTCCGCACATAGCTATAACAGTAAATAAAGCTAGAAGCGTACTTGGTTTTATAAAACGGTGGGCAAAAGTATTTAACGATCCTTATGTTGCTAAATCGCTCTACACATCTCTTGTGAGGCCTATACTGGAGTATGGATCCATAATATGGAATCCTCTATATAAAAAATATTCCGACGTCATCGAATCTGTACAAAAGCAATTCCTGATATTTTGTCTGCGAAGACAGAATTTTAATCCCACTAGTTTACCATCTTATTCTGCCTGACTAGCATTAATCAAAATTCCCACACTTAAAAGCCGCAGAACTATGTTAAATATCACGTTCGTATTCAATGTAATTACTGGTGATATTGGCTCCAGTTTTTTAATCCATGATATCACTTTTAATGTTTCTCAACGTCCGTCACGTCATTTTACCCCATTATCAATACAATTTTTTAGAACCAACTATGCTGGTGCTGATCCAATAAGGAGAATGTGCAACGAATTTAATAAATTGTATAAGCTGATTGATTTTTCTTTAACGAATAATGTCATAAAAATTTATGGAATTAAGTATTTAAATTCTTAGATTTTGTAAATTAAATTTAATTTCATATTTTGTAATATTTGCTAATTGCCTGTAAAGAATATTTCATAGGCAAATAAAAATAAATAAAAAAATCATCAAATTTTCAAATATTCAAGTAATCCAAAAATTATCAAATTGTTTTCAATAATTCTTTTTGATTATTTTAAAATATTCAAAAATAATTTGGAAGTAATTGTTGAAAACGATTTGATTTGTTTTGATTCTTTTTGATTATTAGACTAATCGCCTGTAATCCTAATTATTTTTTGATTATATTGTAATCATAATCAATTATTAACTATTTTAACCAAAAATAATCGAAATTGTAATCATTATTTCACCATTCCAAAAAAGTAATCAAATTACTAATCATTACAATTATAGCCCATATACACTATAGCGAAACCTAGTAGATTAGATTTCAAATCTTCCTCAAAATCTAGATCGCTTACACTGGATTTATTTGACAGTAGCAAGATTTCATTTTAATAACAAAAACAGCTGACTGAAATTTAAAAGAAAACAATAATATTTCCAAATTTAGTTTAAAACCAAAAAAATTAAAAATATAGGACATAGATTTCAAAAAATATTGCAAATGTATTACTACACACAATTGTTAAATAGAAGAATGGAATGGGTGGATGTAAGCATATGCAATATAGGTAATAATAAAAATATTAATCCGCCGGTTCGTCACGAGTCGTTCTGGGAGGAAGATGTTCCTTATTTTGTTTATTTTTAACCCTTATCCTGAACTACTGGTGGAGCATGCGAAGAGGAAAAGATGTCACCTTATCTTGGATTGTGATGCTGACATAAATACTAGGGGTGAGCCTATTTTGAATTTTATTATTCTTAATAGGCTCAGCATTTACGCTGGTAACACGCCAACGTTTAGAAACCGTGTTAGAGAGACGGTAATTAACATTACGCTCACTAACCTGGATACATACATAATTGGTCATTACAACCCTTCAGTCAGGATTACGACCTAGCTTCTCACACCACTTATGGTTCCTACGGTTTAAAGTCGAGTCCGAACGACAGATTTTTGAGAAGCTTTTCATGGCAATTTTTACTCTCAGAGTCTTTGCCAGAAATCGGCTGAGAGGAAGTCGCCGAAGAAATATTTTTCGTTTTGATGTCTGACCTGGTATTCGAACCCGGGCCTTTCGTCTAATAAGTCAACACACTACCCACTAGACCACGGCGACTTCAGGGTTTCAGATGAGTGTTCTTCTTCTGATCACCAATTGATATCCTTCAGAATTAATCTATCTGGGGGCCTTTTAGAAATCCAAGAAGAACCGACTGGATCAGGTAAGAAAGGGCTGTGGAGGGGGAGCTTAGAGCCCTTAGGGGATGCTCCACTCCTGGCATCAATGATCGAGTTGGATCTTTGACGGATATTTTGTTGTCTTGTTGTAGAGATGCTTGCCCCTAGTAAGAGGAGCCAGCCTGCCTGGTGGAATGCGGAACTCCAGAGGCTCCGCTGTTGTACCAGGAGACTCTTTAATAAGGCTAAGAGGTCGGGCAGGGATGTGAACTGGTCTGCATATAGATCCAGTTTTAATGAATATAAGGGAGCAATAAAGCGCTCAAAGAGAACGACCTGGATGAG